>CAJNIZ010039890.1:80528-183182 GCA_905231905.1 Symbiodinium pilosum | reverse complement strand
ACAACTATTGCAAGTCTACCCGCCTGGGTCTCTATAGGGGTAGTAGGGGCTACCCCGATACCACGAAGAGCTGGCCAAAACAACCTCCAAAGAGAAGGGGAGAGAATCGACAGGAGGCTGTGTGAGACAAGCCTTGCCTTGACTTGAAAATTGGCCGGTGAGAGCTCTTCGGGGGACTGCTGCTCTCCATTCAGGCGGGTGGTGTTTTTACATGCCCACTGTAATGCACGCGTCGCTGGGTTGAGGGAGCTCTTTCTTTGTTAATGCTGGAGCTTCATTGCTCCATTGATGGTGTATTTAGTCGGCGTGGCTCAGTAACAAAGTCGCGGGACTATAACAGACCAGGCGCTAAAGCGAGTGTCCTGCATGGCTATTCAGCTAACCCGGAAGAATTTCTACCGGCCATCAACCTTATCCTTTAAAAAGAGGTTAACATGACAGAGTTTCAAAACCAGGTGGAAATTGAGGAGCGGCGTTTCTAACCTTCTCGTGGCAGCGCTGCTATTCAATTGCATTTTTCACCTACCAGTGAATGATGACGTTGATATTTGCAAACTGACACATAAATTTTGAACCTTATCCTGCCTGTAATGGATTTGTATGTATTTATGTATGTATGATTATGTATGTATGTATGTATGTTTGTATGTATGAATGTATGTATATATAGTCATACATATGTAATGAAAAATCGACCGAGTTTTTCGAGGATGCTCCGCACTTCAGCACGAGCAGTCAACGGAATCTTCAAAAGGCCCGCGCAGGAGCACGATTTTCTTTGAGATTTTCAGGATGCTCCGCACGGGAGCGCGATTTTGAACGGAAGAACGACGAAATTTTGGGGATGTGCCGCACGGGAGCGCGATTTGCTTCAAAATTTTCAGGATGCTCCGCACGGGAATGCGAATTGAATCAAAATTTTCAGGATGCTCCGCACGGGAGCGCGATTTTCATCAAATATTTCAGGATGCTCCGCCTGGGAGCGCGATTTCAATCAAATTTTCAAGATGCTCCGCACGGGAATGCGAATTGAGTCAAAATTTTCAGGATGCTCCGCCTGGGAGCGCGATTTTAATCAAATTTTCAAGATGCTCCGCACGGGAATGCGAATTGAGTCAAAATTTTCAGGATGCTCCGCACGGGAGCGCGATTTTCATCAAATATTTCAGGATGCTCCGCCTGGGAGCGCGATTTCAATCAAATTTTCAGGATGCTCTGCACGGGAGCGCGATTTTAATCAATTTTTTCAGGATGCTCCGCACGGGAGCACGATTTGAATCAAAACTTTCAGGATGCTCCACGCGGGAGCGCGATTTTAATCAAATTTTCAGGATGCTCTGCACGGGAGCGTGAAATTCTTCAAAATTTTCAAGATGCTCCGCACGGGAGCATGATTCAGGCTAAAAGAGGACGACCTTGAGCGAAGCAGTTTGGTATAGAATTGGTATAGAAATCTGTCTTTAAGTGATCAAAATTTGAACGATGAATCCGACGAATCCTATACCAAAACGCTCCCCCAAGAACCCTCGAGCAGGTGCGCGATTTTGGAAGATAGATCTCATCAAATTTTTCCGAATGCTCCGCACGGGAGCGCAATTTTGACCGATTTACATTAAGATAAATCGATGGAATTTCGAAGATGTCTCGAGCGAGAGCGCGATTTTCGAAGATACGAATATGATCAAAACGCCAAAAAGAGCGAATTGTCTCGCGCGGGAACGCAATTTTTGAAAACGCAAGATCCGGATTTTTGAGGATGTCTCGCACGGGAGCGCGATTTTTGAAAATCGGAGCGCGATCGATTCGATATCGACCCCCCCTAGCAAGACTACTTTAAAGGCGATTTCGCCTCCCTGTTGGATCCATCATCGATATAGAAACGTTCATTTTTTGAAGACGTCTCGAGCGAGATTTGATAAACAACAATGATGTTCGACGGCTCAAAAAATTCGAATTGTCCCGCGCGGGAGCACCATTTTTGAGTCCAACATTTTTGCTCGACGGAAGAGCACGCTGCGGGTGCCGGGCGACGCCACATCGAAACAATTAGAACCCCACAATGAGTGTGGGGAATAATTTACTGGTTTAAACCCACTAGGCACCTCTGTATGCCTGGTCCGCAGCAAACCACAGGTGCGCAGTTGGACGCTTGCCTGACACGGTGATTTTGACCCTAATCTACGTGGAAAAGTCCTTTGCAGAGATGCAGTATAAAGGTCCCCCTTTAGGGTAGCCTGAAGTGAGCAGCCAGCCTTCTACACTGACCCTAAATGGACGACGGGTTGGTGGTTTTAGGAGGTTGGTAATCCATAGGGCCCATAGGCCACAGGTAGTGCCCGCTGGGTTTTCTATCGCCCTAAAGCCTGAGGACGCGCCCTACCTTTTCGATGGGGAGGGTCGCTCACAATGGGCATCAGCTTCCGCCGAGTTGATGGCGACGCTCGCGGCCTTGCATCTCTTCGGGCACTTAGAGCCAACGGCACAGATACGGCAGTTCCCTGTCGTTAACTCCGCTGTCACACACAACCGTGGGAACGAAAGCTTAGAACGCGAGCAAAGCACCACTAAGCGGGCGCTAATGCCGGTCAACATCCAGTTGTCGCATCACTTAATGAGGGTTATGCTAAAACTTGATTTCAGGTCGCGGCCGCGGGAGGAGAATCAAAACGCGGATGATCTCACAACTCAGAGATGTCAGAACTTCAGTGTGGATAGAAGGATTCAGTGCAAGGGACCCGAACTTGCACCTAGCTTGTTGTTACACAAATTTTGGGAGACGAAGAGTCAGTTTGATGCCATGCGGCTGCAGGTCGCGTCAACAGCTCTTTCAGAAGTATGTACGGTATATATATGAAGTTGCAGGCAGAGAAGTTCAACCAGACCAGATTTTTTTCTCAGGATGGTGGTAGGCGTCCCAAGGTGCCGAATGCGAACCCGTGTGGTTGCGTCATTTCACACCCGTCTCACTTTGTGTGAGCCCTACCACATTGACTTCTCATGAGGGCTTTTGCGGCCAACCAAATGGGAGTGGTGGGTGGGAAAGTTAAAAGTTGAGCTGAAAACTGACATGTAAAACATGTTTCTCAAACGGAACTCAATCAACAAATCAGGGAGACAATCTCAAGCTGACATGTGCTGAAAATTCAAGCTGCTGTTTTTCAAGGCAGAGAAAGCAAACTAAAACTTCTCGTTTTCTGTAGCTCCGAAGAGCGGCCCCTGAGTCAACTATCCCGCCCTCCCATCCCTCCTGCAACCCCTCCACCAGTTCCCTGAGGCGAGCCCGGTGGTGCCTGTTTTCGGGGTTACGGCTCAATGGGCTTCAGGATAACTCCCAAAACTTAATAAACATAAGTTTCCTTCAAATAGACATTGAATCACTCATTCAATAGACTCAAAATAGTATTCGGGTTAGCCGGGGAAGCTAACCATTGTCTCACGTGTGTGAATAACGCAACCACACGGGTTCGCATTCGGCATCTTGAGACGCTTACCACCATCCTGAAAATGGAAATCTGGTCTGGTTGAATTTCTCTGCCTGCAACTTTATGTATATATATATACTTCTGATTGAATACTATTTTGAGTCTATTGAGTGAGTCATTCAAATTCTATTTGAAGGAAAATCATATTGATTCAGTTTTGGGAGTTATCCTGAAGCCCATTGAACCCCGAAAACAATGTTTTCAAGGCGCCTTCTCAATAAAGAAATGACTTCACAATTTATTTTTTCTGTGCATGAAAGACGTGAACGGACGTAGAAACAAGAAGCAGTTTTTCACCAAATCCAAGTGTTTCATTTTGCCCCCGTGTCATTGGCTTCTTTACAGCAGTGGCTATATCACACGAGGAGCTTTTTCGGAAAACGCCTTGAAATCAGCCAAACCGAGTGGTAGCCGTCCAAGTTGCAGTCACTCCGAACGAGGCATTGTTCGTATTTCATGATGTAGTATGAACGTGCAATATCTTTCGCAGATTTGATGAAAAATTTTAAGCAGTCTTACGAGAGATAGCAACAATGTTCCGAATGGCTGCAAACACTGTTGGGCCATGGTTGCCGATGCACCAATGTAAGCCGGACGCATACAGACCCATGTCGTTGATTGTCGCTTATTTGATGGACGATGTTCCCCAAAATGCCCACGGCGCAGCGAATCGTCATACATTTTTCACATGGTTCACAGATCCAAAATGGCGGTAAGGGGTGTGTTTATGCTTTTTTTTCAGCCGTTTCCAAAATGGGTCGTATCATTCAGCATTCAATCATGACTCGTAACGTTTCCTGAAACCACCGGTGGTTTGCAGGCTGCTGAGATATTTTCATGCTTGCTTGGTTCCCAAGTTGCAAGAACAAAAAACATGTTTGCAGCAATGTTGATGTTGTTTGGCAAGTGACGTACCTGTGAGTGTATATGTGCATCGCGCAGATCCATGCAGCTAGTTCCTTGGCCAGCGCAATGCCATTTCAGTGGTTGTCATCCAAGGCATTATTTTGGGACACAGCAGTCATCAGCTTGGCGTCCAAAAACTGGCTGGTCACCTTTGTTGTCCTGTGTTGCGGCATGTGGATGTGCACGCAGCCGTGGTGTACGCGTCAGTGGAACAGCACATGGAGACAAGATTTTCCAGTTGCCGCAGAGTCCAAAAGATGACAAGATCTCGCACATGAAAATTGCAGTCGTCGAATTGGAAGGGAAGGGATGCGGCATCGTGGCAACGGCAGAAATATCCCGTGGGGAGGCGATTCTCCGCGAGAGACCATTGTTAAGCTTGCCAAATTCATTCCAATGCGATGTCCACGCCTTGTTGAATGGGACAAGTCTCCAGCAGCTGGATGATGATTTAAACATGGCTTTGACACACTGCACGGATGCCAATCAGGCTCGCTTTTGGCAGTTGTCGGATTGTCATGCAGATGATGCCAGCCCTAAAACGGCGGCAGGGATTGCATTGACAAATGCGCTGCAATTAGGTGCAGGAGGTGGTCTCCTGGTGACATCCGCCCGCTTTAACCATAGCTGCAGGCCAAATGTGCAAGGGCACTGGGACAAGATGGAAAACGGCGGCATGGCAGTGTGGCATGCTTTGCGTGACATTGCAGTTGGCGAAGAACTTTGTTTTTCTTATGTCGACCCTTACGACAGCAATGTGGAGCGCCATTCCACGTTGCACCAGCTCTTCAAATTTCAGTGCAGGTTTTTTGTCACAGGGAAATTCAGCAAGATATTTGCTTTTTAATGTTGGCTCGCTTTTGCATTTGCAACTTGTCATGAGATTTGGAAGGTGCCCAGTCTGTCTGCTGCAGGGTGAGGCAAGGGTGACCAGCAATCAGAATCGTCAACAGCTGCGGGATTTGAAAGAGGCGCAGCTGCTACTGATTTCTCTGTGCATATCTTGTTGTTGTCTATTTCGCTTCAGTCTGAAGACGCTGGTCGAGACAAATAGCTTGTTAGTTGTGCGCTGTAGAAGGGCAGACACAGCACTGCCAGATCTCGAATGTTAAGCCACTCGGACGTAGCGGGGCACACACATGACGTTTGTCACAATCTTCACGCTAGATCTCCGTGCATGTGATGAAAACATGCAAATTTGATCTGCCGATCAGGCCTTGGAGTTATCGGCCATGGTGGCAGATGACACAGCTGAGATGGCCCGGGCACTCGTTCCTCAGATGTTGGAAGCCTGGCCTTATTGGTGACCCCCAGGCTATGCCTTTGCTGAGCGGTATTTATCGCATTGTTTGGTTGCCATACATGCTGCCAAGAGAGGGTGGTGACAGATAAGGCTGTAGTATGTTCTGTTCTTGAAAACACAGCTTGTCAGTGCACACTTGGTTTCAAGACGCTGTCGAGCGAGATGTCTTCCGAAGTTGCACTTCATTCCTATGTGGAGAATGGACGCAGCCTCCTAGATCGGCAATTCAATGCGCTTCAGCAAGCAATCCAGCAAACCTCTGCCAAAGCATGGCTGGCACAGCAGCTTTCAAGCTGTTCTTTGTGCTTGCAAGGTTTAATCAAGCTTGGATCTTTTATCTGGACAAATACATGGTGGTAGAGACACTTCTGCTGTTGGCCTGGAAGTTTCCTCCTGCTAGAGGCTGCAGGTGCCTTCAATTATAGGAGCAAACATGAAAATTGTTTTTTATTTATGGAACTGCCCGAAAAATCCTGAGCCAGGAGAGCTTCTAATGCCCCCTTACCCAGAGGTGCCCCAACTTAGATCTCAGGAGCTCCTCGACATTGAGCTGGATGGTAGCCCTGCTCTGAAGAGCAAAACCCTGCATGTAGGGTTTCTGCTTCTTGTCATCATCTAGTTTCGAAGTTGACTGCACCTTTTCTGCTGTGAGGATATCTTCACTCGGCTGTCCTACATTGCTAGTCTCGTTTTATATGAATGTTCCCGCAAAATCAGTTTTCGCAATCTCCTCTCTGAGGGGGACCAGAGTCATTGACAGTCCGAAGTAGAGACTACCACATAAGGCTCGCTCTTGAGGGCGGCGCTGACGAGCTTGCCCGGAGCATGGCACATGAGGCCCCTGGAAAGATGCGTTACGTCGAACAATTGCTAGTCTCAGCCTCGTTGATGTTATTCAGACACAGGCACAGCTCGCTGAACCATCGCATGTGTCAGGGGTAGCCCTCATGGTGTTTGCAATGTCCCCAGTCGTGGGCCGTGGCTCGGCTTCAGGCGTGGCAAAATGCCGTGGTGGCCTATGGCGCAACTTCAGTCCCCAGGTAGCAGCAGCTGTGCCAGTTGTTGAGATTCAAAGTCGAGGGTGGTCAGAGTCTGCAGCATTTTTGCTGAGGCCACATCACCCTCAAGCCTCAAGCATACTTTCTTTCTTGACATTTTAAATCTTGACCCAACTCTGCCACTAAGGAGCGAGCCCTCCAGCTGAAGGTCCTTGCCTCTGGAGAGAGCCCAGAGGAGGTCAGTCATTCTTGCTCTCGGGGTGATTTAGGATGAGGCGATCTTCTGGCAAGTTTAAGTGTATGGCTGAGAGTTTGGAGTTTGGACGACCGAACAAACTCCTCAACTGCCTAGGCCTCTTGTCATTTAGTTTCTGAGCTGAGATCCCAGCTCGAAAGCCTGACCAGGATGTGGAGGATGTCCTCCTCCAGCTCCAGGCAGCTGAATTTTCGGTCCCAAGTCCAAGCAGTCCATATCTGGAAGACGAGGACTAAAACTGAAACATCCCTCGTGGTTCAACGCCACGGTTTCGCACATCGAGCATCGAAAGAGTCACCGTCAACAGTCTCAGCCCCGTGCTCTGTCATCGGGATGCGGACAAAAGGGCGTGGCCGAAATTCGCGGCCTTGGCGTTCTGACAGAAGCTTATGAAAAGATTATTGGCATCGGAGGTGCAGGCAAGTTGAGCATGGCTTACAAACAACACTGTCGGGCCCATGGTCAACTCTAGCCCAATAAAATTCTGCAGCACGTTCAACCTCCGCAATCGGGACCCATGAATGCAGAGTGTGGAAAAGGGGATTTTTGGTTGGTGCCAGCATGCAGTGCCACTTGGTTTTGACAAGACGTTAGACCGCATGAGCAGCATCTGCTTGCATGGCGTCAACATTTGGGATGAATCTGCGTTCAGCAATGCTGCAAGTCATCAGATGTGATTTCAGCTGACACGGTATGCCTGCAACATCCAAGTGCTTGCAGTAAGAAATCATTCGAAAAGGGACATACGAGGCCGCTGACCTTGGATTCAAATACTGGCCCAACCCATGGCTCTGCCCTAACTGACAGGAGATTTTGAACCCCACTAGGCACATGTAGACAAGAGCAACGCGACCGTTTGCGGGCTGCCACCCGCTGCTGGGTTGCGCCTAATGCAATGCCGACGCGACAGCAAACAGAAAGCCAGGACGGCAAGGCCAGCAGTCGGATGTTGGAGTTTTGGACCAGATTGGGTCAGTGCCTCCAAAACGCAGGATCTTCATGCAGCATTTCGTTTGCAGGGAACGGTATGGAGCAGTCAGGGTTTGCAAGCCATGACACTGGGACTCTTGGACAGCATGGGCTCTTCAGGACACAGGGTCCGCTGGGCTGACCCCTCATTTGTTTAGCGCTGACATGAAGGCGGGTCCAAGTTGAGGTCAAAGGGAGCCGAAGGCCGAGCTTGGGCAGCTGCTGCCAGCACCACGTTGGGTTCTGGGCTTGGCTCACCTTTGGCTTCTTGATCTCTCTGTACCTCTGCGTTGTTACCCATAGTCCGCCCCGGATGCATTTTGCTTGCTAGTGTCGACACATGTGCAGAGTCATGCATTCAAGGCCGTCCTCCACGTGGCAGCAGAACTCATGTCTTCATCCATCCTGGCCAGCTAGTGCAGCAGAGTTGCAAGACAGGGACCACTTGGAAGAATGGCAGCGGCAGCTGTGAACTCCCCTTCCGAACTAACAGCCCTTGGAACACGACTTTGTCTGAAACCCCTTAGAAATTTGAAGCAACCACACAATTTGCAAGTAAGCTCAGCCTGTAAGACTTTCTACTTTTGCGCGTGGCATGGCAGAAGATGGTGCTTCAACATGCAGGAAGCGGAAGGAGGACACAGATTTTGAAAGCCCAACAGACCTCCTCAGACCCTCTGTGTCATCACACGCTAACACTTTGCTGGCAAAGCCTTCAGATTCTGGCAAGGACTCCGACGTTGCACAGGCCCGTCAGGTGCGGCCAAGGCTTCTTTGGCTTCAAGAATGCTTTGTGTAAAAAGTTTGGATAATGTAGTGTTGGGCTTGACCCTACGTGTTTGAACAGCCACTCTTCATTCTAGATTGTCTAGGCTGGACAGCGACGCGACCGGGGAGGTAGATGCAGGCCTTTTGGAGGGCAAAGCGTGCATTCGTTGGCTGAGCTTGGCTCAGGTGACAGCATGGCACCACGTACACTTGCCCATGTGCAAGAACAGGAGTAGTGGCGAGTTTGTAAAATGTTAAAACTTAACTCAAACAGAGGTTTGTATGCACATCAACATGACTGGGTTTCCGTGCCGTGGCTTTTTCTTGAAGTGGCTTTGACCCCGGACAGGGCCACAGGCTCTGCAGCGACTGGAAGGCCTTCGGGCGCTCCGCAGCTTGACCTTTGATGCCTTTCATAGATTTTTGCCCTGAGCCGTGCCTGATCACTTGAAATCCTTCTCCCAGAATGAGGCATGGTCAGATGATTAGGAACATGTTTGTTTAGGGTTTGCGATGCGAATTCCGGTCCGCAAGTTTACACAGCTGCGCACGATTGAATGATGACCCCAGAAGATCCGTGTATGCCAGAAGGTCTGGGCCTGGCGTATACGATAAAACAATCGGCTGTTGTTCTTGTAATGGGCTTGCGAGATGTCCTCATGTGGGGCGGCCCTGTTGGGAAATCATAGCTGCTTGGCGCGTCATGTAGGGAAACCGTTGGACAGGGGATCGTCATGCTCAGAGGTGAAAACTCTGATTTCTGCAGATGACCTGTGCCCACGCATACCCGAAGTTCTTTGCTCTGCTGATGATGTTTTGGAATTTTTGTTTGCCAAGGAGAGCTTCCAGACCTCCTCGCAGGGACCAGTGGAACGCCCAGGCGGCGCAGATGAGTTTAGCGTTTGCAAGTCTTTTGTGAGTCCAGAAATATGAAACCATACAGGAATCTGCAAAAAGATCACGAGCCCTCTACCAGCCTTGCTCGTTATTTCGATCACAGGAGTCTAGTCCACATTGTGCATCGGCAACTTACTCAGTTGAAGCTAACTCTAGGGTATTGCACTCTGGGCTTGGAGATTATGTGCTTGACCGTCACAAATTGAGAGGAGTGCAACTAGTGGCATGATTGAGAGTATGGGTTCCAAAGCGCTATCAAGCCCTCATCCACTCTCTTGTGAGGAGCCTGGCTGCGTGCAGCCGCAACTGGTTCTGCCGAGTTCGTGAGTCCTTGCTTGGAGGCCTTTGGCACAAGATGTCTGTACTGGATGTGGTATGGTTTTCTGAATGCGGAGGAAACACACCTTGCTACAGAATACAGGAAGTCCTAAGATCCAGATGCAATGTGCCTCGACTTGAAGCCTTTAAAGTACAAGTGAGAAAAGAGGTAAAGAGAGGGTTTTCGATAGCCCTTGATTATTGCCGTCACTGTCTCGTTTCCGCTGTCTTGTGACTGTTGTCACTGTTATTGCAGCAGTGGTGGGGGTCAGGGTTGGTTGCTCGGTTGGCTGGCGCTGCGAGCTCCTTGCGCCATCGAGCACCGCAGCTGAGCTCCTGGGAAATTGAGGCGATGCCTGGCGCCTTCAATTGTGTTGTGAACCTCGGGGCCTGGTTTGACGTGGCACTCTGATCTTCACACTTGGGCTTGTAGAAATTTAGTTATTGTCGGCATGGATGAGGGTAGTGTGTCGAGCGCCATGACAAGACAATCAAATGGATTGTAGTACTTTGGGGTCTAGATATTTGCAAACCCCATATTACCTTAACGCCATAACGTGCATTTTTTTCTCAAAATCATGGGTCTGCTTTGGAGGGGTCACTAGAATGAGGATCCTTCATTTCATGAATGGGATCCTATGTGTTCTTCTTTTTGTGAAATTGCACGTGGATAATGTTGTGACTGTCAGCTTTACTCTTGTTGCCGTCGAGGCAGCGCTGCCGGCCATGGAGTCTGCTGCTAAGGATTCGCGTTATCTGGGATTCAAAACAGCACATGTGAAAGCTGTACACTGTAGAGAGCTTCGTGGGCTCGTCAAACGAGTCTGACAGTTATCAGAGCCTTCAGGCTGCTGCCAGTGCTTGGAATTGTCTTGTTCAGGTGTAAGATTTTCGGTTGTTCAGGAATTGCTTGTTGTCCTGCTTGCCGCAAGTCAGGACATCTGCGATTTGTGGTGCCAGATGCGCAACAAGCTAGAAGTCCGCCTGCGCAGTGAGCGCTGGCGAAAGCTGGCCAAGGAGAGGTGTCCTGCACCAAAAGCAGAATCAGCACGTCTTTGCTCATGATTATCATGAGCTTGTTTGGTTTATGGGTAGGGCCTGGAACGGCATGCATGCTTTTTGCACGCCTGTCATTTAGTGCCTGTCATTCAATGATGCTTGTTTTTGACAGGTGAAAATGCGATTTGCCGATATACAAACGAAATACTACTGCACAAACTTCGGCTGACAAAAGGGCTTGGCAAACACCCGCTTATGACCCAGTTCAGCATTGGCCTGGTTTGCGTATCCATGCGTGCAACAGCGGTGTTTTGTCATCCTAGCTCTTGTGTCACATGATGAATTTCCGGTTGAGCATTGTTTTTCTTTTCTTTTCTCTTTGAATCATGTAACCCCTCGATTGCCTCTATGGGTCTAGGGTCCGCCTTGCGGGTACTCGTACCAGTGCGGGCTGTCGGTTGGTGGGTTTGCGGAGACCGGCCTCCTGCCCACCTGTTGGCCACCAACTTCTGCATACCTTCTGCACAGAAGGCACTTCCATGCCGAAGCGGGGCCCAGTTTAATCTTGTACAAAATGCCGTCCATGCATGTCTATGCATAAGTTATTTCCAAATGTTGGGATCGTGACTGAAGAGAAGGATCTGGTTGGGGGTGTCTGACCGCAGTGGGGCTGGAGAGGAATGTTAAGTTCGTGGTCGACTGTAGCTTTGGAGGTCTAAATCAAATGCATCTGTGGGGAGGGCTCGTGGGTTGGGCCTAGAGCTGGTCTGGAAGGGCTGCCCTCCTCAAGGGGCGCGGCTGTGTCACGCTCGGATACTTGAACGTCTGTATTTGAAATATTTCAATGTGCTGTTTGTGTTCAAGGTGCCTGTCAACATTCTAGATTCAGAACCCATCAAGAAACTCAGAATGATATTCCCTAACAACAAGCAGCTTCGTATTGCCACTGAAGTATTCGTAGTAGGAACTCCAAACAAAGATCTCGAACCAGGACTCACAATGAGGATCCCTTACAAAGACCCCAGCTGATAAGTCTCAATAAGGGGAAAAATTGAAGCCCACAATCAAGAATCCCAAATTCCTCAAAGGCCGCATCCCTGAGCGTTAGGCATGGAGCTGTATTTCTCGCTGCGCTCAAGCTGGATGGACGTCTTTAGGTTGGCTTCTGTGGTTAAGGGGGCTTTGGACACCAATCTTTACGGACTTGCGTGTCCCTTTTACTGTTACCCCTCTTCGTTGCCAACCCTTGCTTTGTCTTTTGTGCTTGGGTTTCTGGTTGGGTTCTGCGCTTGGGTTATCTTTTGTTTAGGTGGTGGGGCCCTATGTTCCCTAACCCGTGTGCGGATACCCCCGCTCAACCTCCTGCGAACCCGCGCCTGCAGGGGGACTTGCATGCCAGCACGTAGCGAGGCAAGCCTGTCCTTCTCAGCCGGTGCTTTCCGCATCACTGTTGAAGGTCCCCTCAGCGAGGCCCTACCTTTGCTGTAGACCATCCGGTCCTCTCTGTCACTTTTTGAGTCTTCTGCCGCTCCCCAGTCTGGGGTTGGGTACCCCTGCCAGCACTCCTCCTTCCGCACAGCCTGCCAGCATAGGTCTTTCAGGTTTGTGAATTTTTCCATGAGCCGTTGCACTGCCTTTGTTTGCTGTCCTCGACTAGCTGTTCAATCTGAACACTTTCATTCAAGTTTTTCCAAAATATGATCACGAAGTTAGACGCTTTTTATGCCTGGTGTGTGCCTGGTCTGGAAATCATTCATCGCTGCTGGGAGACCATCTATTGGCATTTATCATTCTGCTTCATCACCTTGCAGCATTCGATGATATCCGGCGATTACTTCTTGATTCTTTTAAATTATGCGCGTTTTTCACTTGCATGCGGACCCGTTTGTTCGATGTCTTTCTGTTTGTCGTATGTGTGTTCCTTTTTTGGCACATTTCCGCAGATTTAAACCAAGCCGTTTGTGGCAACATCCTGCGCAGCTTTTTGATATGTTTCAACATCAATACAACTCTTTCGGTGCAGTTCGTTTTTCCCAGTGCGTGTCTTTGTTTTAGATGTTGCCTTTGACCTTTGGAGTTGTTAGTTTTTCTCCGAGCAGTTTATTGTAGAGTGTCGTGATGTCTTCAACGCGGGAATCATAGGCCAGGTGTCTCCCTTTCCCCATCGTCTTCTTCATGTGGGCGGACTTAGCTTGGTGTTCCCGTCATCTTCTTTCTTGGCCCTTCCCGGCTAGATGTCGCGACTCCTTGTCTCCTTTTTTCTCTTTTCTTGCTTCGGTGGCCTTGGCCAGGTCTCTGGTTTGCTTGTCTATTTGTGTTTCTTGTCTACTTTCATGCGGGTGGCTTTGGGTCATATTGCTGACGTGTACTTGCAGCAATTAGCCATCGTATCTCGGGGCCCAACTGACGGAGCCCACGGCTGGACGAGTGAAGCATGGTGATTGAACAGCGATTTCTAACTGAGGATTCTCAAAAACCACGAAGCATGTTTCAAACTCACAGTAAGCTGCTGGAGCGGGACGGCAGGCGCGTGACGCCGACAGCCCGAAAAGTGAATAGCATGCACCAAGACTTCAACAAAGCAAAGTTCTATGCGGGAAGCGTTTCAAATGTGCAGCTCCACCTTTTCTCACTTGTCTTCGCTGGTGCTGTGCTATCTTGTCTCTGACGAGTTCGTTTCAATCTTTTTCAATCATCAGGTGTTTACAAGGTAGTCAACCAATCCACCCAGCATCGATTATTAGCTTGCACGCATTTCTTGATAGCCGTGATGCATTGATACTGGGTGTGATCCTTTAATTAGGTTTCTCTCCAAATGTCGAACTTCTCAATGAAGGAGATGTCCCAGAGCGACGCTGAGCTTGTGGACAAGCTGGAGGTCATGCATGTGGAGACGCAGTCGTTTGGCGTGCCCGGCTTCTCTGTAATACCGCCTCCGCCGATGCATCCACCGCCACCACCGCCAGCTGCAGCTGCGGGTGCAGCTACTCAAGCTGGGCAGCCGGCCAATGCCTCCGGAGCTGGTGCAGGTGCAGGTACAGCTACCGGTGGTGGGCCTGTGCCAGGGGCAGTCCCGCTTCCCCAAATGCCCAACATCTTTGGGTTGCCTGTGACTTTGCCGGTCCCTGCGGCCCCAGCTGGGGGTCCCGCAGCGATGATTCCAGGTCAGCCCTCACAGGTACCTGGCAATATTGCACCGGGCACTTTGCAAGGCCCCTTAATCTTGCCGGTGCCTTTGCCGGGCTTGGGACCAGGCCAAGGAGCACAGGCTGCTCCGGCTGGCCCTGGGGCAGCGACGCCAGCGGTGGCTGCAGCAACGGCTATCGCCTCCAGCACTGCGCAGCAGGTTGCCGGCGTGGTGCATCAGCTCATCAACCAAGTGATGCAGGTCCGGCGGTCTTGATTTTGCGAAGCATGTTGCAGAGTAGATCTTCGGTGCGCCCAAAGTTGGTCAGGCTGGACCAAATGGAGGCGCTGCAGGCTGGCGTCTGTGCTGATGGTCAGGTTGGTCTTCAGTCATGGATGCGTCTTCCTCTTCTTTTCTGCTGCAAACCAGCTTCTTTAGGCTGTAGGTAGCACAAACGGCCAGTTCAGTAAGAAAACAAGGACAATAGGTGACACCAGATGGAATTTCACCAGACAGCGGGGCAAGGAGACTTGACTGTCACGTGTTGTAGAAAAGCGGAACGTGACCTGTTACACGAAGCTTTCCTTCCTGCCTGCTTGGGGTCCCGGGGAAGGCGCCACGGCTCCTGGCCCAGCTCCAGTGGTTCCACCGCCAGGTAAAGACGGGATGCGAATGTGTAGATGCCATTTCGGACGTCGGACTCTGAACGCGATAATCCCAAAGTGTAACAGTGTAACAGCAGGCCGGATTTCAGCAACCGACTACTGTCGCAGGCACTTCTGGAAGTAGGATGAAGTAGGCAGTGGTGAAGTTCTGCTTTTGCTGCCCTATTCCATGCATCCATGCATTGGCAAAGCCGGAGTTCCACAGAATCCCATCACGATTCGGACCTGTGGGCGAGCCTGGGTTTCTGCCTGACCCTTGAACGTGTGAGATCATAAGAGGTTTTCGGGACACAATGCGCCTGAACATCGTTCGTGTGCCTCGGCGGAAATGTCAAGGTAAGTGGGAGGTGCAGCACAGGTTTTTGGCGATGGACGTGCAGTCCAATGTACATGTTCCCTCTGCAAATCACCCAAAGGTACCTCTTTCGGTTCAGCTAACTAAAGGCAGTGAGTGAGGGCATCACAAAGATCTCTGTAACAGCTAAGAAGCATGGGTCTCGTCTCCAATACCGTGCTAACACCTGCGCAGCCTGAGCAAGCAGCTGGCACAAACTAACGATACGAGACATGGGAATATGGTCGAACAAAGGCTTGGATCAGCACCGGACCGCGAGCCTAAAACATCTTCTTCGAGCCATCATATGAGTGCTGAGGTGCTTCAATTCAGTCTCGGGGATCAGAGGAGCCGCTCTAGGGCTCCAGCTCTAAGCTGTAGTTGACGGATGGGTCAGAAAAGCGTGATTATGGCCAGACCTAGAACCTGGCCTTTCTGACGGACTGCTTTCAGGTTTTGCTAACTCGGACAAGCATGCTGTTTTCTCACAGGTGTGCAGGCCTCATCAATTTGGCAGCATGAGTAGGATTGCGGGTCGCCTGCACTTGGGCATCGAGTCGGAAGTGCAGCGAGAGGCCAGTTGAGGGGAACTCTTCAGTGACCGAAGGTTGGGTTTGGGCTTGCCTCATTAATGAGCTGGAATAACAGACCCCGGGCCATGGAATTTTTTTTGAAGAAATTTGCAGCTCTCGGCACAGACCCTGGCAACAGAAAACGAGAGGTCAGACAACTTTGGGGAGGCATTAAGGAGAGGTTTTTGGTTTGGCTTGGAAACCTTTGCATCTCACCTCAATCCCGGAGGGCGAGCGGGCCGCTACTCCTGCGAGACCTGACATCTTGTGCGTCGAGGCAAAGGACTGGCAATACCGCAGAGATGGCCAGTGTGACCGAGGATGTAGCTGATGTATGCTATACATTCTTCAAGGATGCAAGGTCAACAGGATCAGGCTGTCAGTTTTCGCTCAGAGCTCTCCTTGCACCATCGGAAGAAAAGTAAGAAACAGTGCCCACGGCTACATACCCCGTTTCTTCATCATGTGACTTACATGAGCACCTCGGGTTCTCCAGCCTTCCTCCTAAAGCCAGACGTAGTTTGGGTTCCGGTCAGTGCTGGAGGTGGAGCTTGCCACGGGGAAGGATGAATATCAACCCCTGGCCGCAGCTCACAGTGCCTTGACTTTCAGACTTGGTCGGAAAGGAAGTCGGCCTCCGGCTCTGATGTTTGGAGCAGTGCTCTGGGTTTAGAGCAGCTGTGGGTTCCAAGTTGTGCTCTTGGTTGTTGTCAAAGGGAACGAGAGAGTGTCAAGGAAGAGTCGCTCTTGGAACAGCAGATAATCTGTGAAAACCACCTTATTCTGGGGCCTATGTCTGTTTGAAGACAAGATCCTCATGATAAGCAAAAGCAGCACCCGAACGATCCCTTCTTTTGAAGCAAAATGCAAGAAAGCCTGCTGTGAAGTGCGAGTGCCGAGGAATGGTGCAGTTCACACCTCCAAGCATTGGGGATACCACGCGCTCCTTTGGACCCTGGACCTGTACCGACAAGCGCGAAGTGGGGGGGCCTGGGCGGGGTCTCTACAAAGCTGTTCTTAATGCAAGCTGGCTGTGGTGTCGGAAAGATGGAGAGTGATCACTATTTCTATGTGATGATGTGCTTTCTTGTGCCAAATGCCAGCAGCATACCCCTCGCCCTCTCTTTTCAGAGTAAGCAACGAATGATACCCTAGCATCTCTCAGACCCCTGCAAGTCCAACACAACATGTGCTTGCCTTTCTCTGGGAAGTCCTGCTCCCAGAGCTTGGAAACCACATGAGGTGGAGAGGCGGTGGCTTGAGATGCGTGCGAAGGCATTTGCAAGGTTTCAGAATGCATAGGCGGCATTCAATGTGTAACCACATTAGGCAACCCTCTCTCCTTCCCTCTCTCTCTCTCTCTCTCTCTCTCTCTCTCTCTTCTGACGGCAAGCCACGCAACTAGCTTAGTGCTCAAGTGAATACAACGAAGCCACTGCTTGAAACAAGCCATGCCGCTCATCTTTTCCGAGAACACAAAGCCTTTCGAAGGCTCAGGAGCTATCAGCGGCTAGAACTTATGATGACATTCGTAGGGCTGCATGAGAACCCAGGCCACCTGGAGGCCCATTCACGAATCATAGGCCCAAGTCCTCTGATCAGTTCAAATCCCATGGACTCTTGCCAACTTGTGCGAAAATCAGCAGGCTTTCGGAGTGCTGGGCCTCTCACTGGAGCTCAAGCAGGCAGGAACGCCGATCTTCTTGTCGTTCACTTTTAAGACAAGCAATGCTGGAAGGCTTGAGAGGTGTTCCTGTAACGGAGCTGATCCCTTCCATGGCCCTCCAAGATGCACATTTTTCCTGAGCCCTGTCTCCAAGTTCATGCGGATCATGGCCGGGCTGCTGGGTGCCGCGCTGCTGGTGGAGCCAGCAGCTGGACACGTGTTTGGACATCACGGGCTTCATTTTTCTCGATGGTTGCCCGCAATAGTTTGCACCAAGAAATAAACCAACACCTCAAATTCAACCTGGAAGCATAGTTCGGGAGCTGAAAGAAGGACGTCTATCATTCTGTTGGAACCGAGGTGTCGCATCGCCGCTTGTGGCAAGGCCTAAAGACGGTAGCTGGGCCCAGCCAGTCAGCGCGATTGAGGAGCAGCGAGTCCGTGCTTGTGTACAGTGTGCGGGTTGAGCGCATAGTGCTGCACAGTGCTTATTCCATCCCTGGCTGGATAGAAGAAGACATTTTTCTTGAGTGGCCACACAAAGCAAAGCAAAATCTTTGGGCACCCTGAAGGATCGGCCTGGGCGGTCTTGGCTTGGGCACTGTGACCGAGCAGGCCCTTGAGAGTAAGGCCAATCAGAGGCAGTAGAGTCATCAGACAGTGTGTTGTTCTGTGCATCAAGGACAGTAGACATCAGTAGTTGAACATGGTGGTGCATTGCATTCCGGATTTTTGCAGCTCCTGACTGGAAGTCCTTTCAGTTTTCAGTACAGACAGCAGGGGTATCTTATTGCTCGGCACAAGGCTGGATTCCAGCCATGCGTTGAAGCCTTGAAAGCCAAACAAGTTCGCTGGCAGGTGCAAAGTGTGCGGCCCTTTCCAGAAATGGACCGAGGGTTTGTTGTGTGTGGCTGGCGCTGAAGACGCAGACGGTGACCCAGCACATCACTCTGTCTGCATCCTCTTGTGAGGTAGCCTAACAAAGTCACCTAGATTGCAGACGATCCTGTCTAGCTAACTCAAAAGTGGGCACGCAGCGTGTGCTGTCAGGCTAGGCCGGCTAGGCATTGCATTTTCTGGCGCCAGGACAACGGCTCGCTGCCTCTGGGTCCGGCCGAGCTGCTGTCGCATCCGCCCTTCTCGGACTTCGTTTAACGCTGTTAACATGTTTAAGTTTAACACGTACAGTCACAGTAGTAAAGATTTGTACAAGCTTGGCTGTCAAGATCACAATGCTACAGCTCACTAACTTCGTGGGATTAGCAGGGCACACCTTGAAATAGGGCACTGTTGGAGTCCTTTTCAGCATGCTTGTAGCCGACACCTGGCACAGCGATGAGATGCCAGGTTTGCGACGGGTGTTGTGCGGGTTTCACAGCTGTGGAGGTGTTCTAGGAAACACTCTGACAGCAGTAATCTCCATGACCGGGACAGGTTCGCCCGGCAATCCCTCAGAAGAGAAAAGCGCTTGCATTTACACAGCAGCATTCTACAGAAGCGGTTTGTTGTGCCAACATGCGATTTGTCTTCAGCTTGCGGCGATTTTGAAACTGACCAGCAGGGCCAGATCATGAAAATCGAACTCTGAGGCTTTCTCAATAAGTCTTCTGTGCAGATGGCGCAGTATGCCTCTGATTCGATTCGCATCTGTTTCTGGACATCGGGGATCATCAGGGCATTCATTTTCTGAGAAAGATCGCTGGGTGGTTCAGATTATTCAGGTAGATATGCCCTTTTTCTAGGTCTTCGCAGTAGCGGTCGTTTGAGCCTCAATAGAGACACATGGTGCAGACATGTTGTCGGATGACCTAAGGCGAGCTGATCACTACTGTGCTGCCAGGATCTGAGGATTCTGGGAGAATTCCAGGTTGAGCAATCTAACAGCACAGCTTCAGACAATCACAATAAGTCATCAGTGCGATCCAGATACGCCCAGGCGTGAGATTGTTGGCTGTGCTTTGGGCTGTCAACATGAACTTGGTTGAGCGGGCTGTGTGGTAAAGTCAGGTTCTATCCCGTGGAGTTAGCCCAGCACTCAGAGTGGACATCATGCCCTTGGCCTCCAGACACGTCATCAAACTCTTCCTTGGACGTGTCATGAATCATGGAATTGGGTTGGCTTGTGGGAACCGAAGCAGTACAGGAGCATCTGTACAACTATGCAGTTCGGCCATGCCATCTTTTAGGATTTGTGGAGCTTGGGTTTTTTGGTCACTGTAGAGGGCCAGTTTCCATTGACCAGTGCCCAGATTTGAAAACAGAGGTCAAAAGCAGGATGCAGGCTGCTGCTGTTAGCTATGCTAGCCCAAGCCCCAGATGTTTGGTCTTCAGTTGTGAGAAGGACGTGTTTCAACATGTGCCTAGGTTCTTCTTATGGCTATGCGGGCTTGGCCGATGGCCTGCTTTGCATCCTCCGCGAAGAAGGTCTTCAGGTGCGTACTCGGCTTGGTGTGCAGGATTCCGGATCCGCAGCTCAAGCCGAGAGCGTTGCCTTGTCCCAACCTTGCATCCTGAACCCTGAAGTCCCAACTCTCCTACTTATGTCCTCATCTTACCGGATTCTGTCAGGGCCTCTTCACTGGACTTCGACCCGTCATCGTTGGGCTTCCAAGCCTTGAAGCTTTGGTGCAAGTCTTGTGAAGCTTGGGCATCTCCTTTCAAAATATTCGGGCATCTCAGTACACGCTTGATTGAGCCTGAGAGTCTAAGGTCCGTGCGTGTACTTCCGACTTTGCCGAGCTGGCCTGTCTTTCCCTCTCAGAACACTCTCGCAACGAGGTTCGTGACTGCTTTCAATAGAGCTCGGCTGCATGGGCTACGTTCAGTACTTAGAAGTTTCAAGTGTCGGTTGATGGTTGCACTTGTGTTTTGAGACGTCATTTAGGCGCCTTGGTGACAATCAAGCTTAGGTTGCGACAAGTTGGGTGAGGTCTTCTACATGTGAGCCAGGTGGCGGTCTACGCTGGCGAGAAGCTGCTGCAGAGGCGAAGACCGTTTGTCTCGGTATGCTTGAACCCAGCAACTGTTATCCGACATTCATATACAACCACAGCAACGCGCTGGTGCTCTACCCTGCAAGATGGCCTCATATAGCCTTTTTGTATGAGATTTTTTTGGCGCTCATATGTCGTAGTGCAAACTTTCTACAACGACAAGTTCAGCGTGGCCTTGACCTGTCGAGCCACAAAGCCTCAGATGGAGAGGTGACTGCCCGTGAACTAATTTACAAAGCGGTGGAGACCAGTTGTCCAGCAGCAAGGCCAAAACTACGCCAATGCTCTCTCTGCGTAAGCGCGAGCATTGGGAACACACGCACTTAGGACCTAAGCGCACGTCTTAGACTGAGATCAATGTAAGACTCTTTTCCGCGCATAAAAACACTGGTGCCGGGCAGGTATCGCGTAGAGGGCGGTCTTGGTCTTCAAGATCTTTTTTGGAGAACGTTGGGCTGCCGCAAGCTCAGGCATGTTCCTTGCACGGTTTGCGCTTCAACGCAATTTGGGTGCATTTCAGCCCGGCGAGTGTGCTACAGATTCCGTGGGATCTGTCAACAGATGCAAAGGAGTCTTCCTGACTGTTAGACAGTCATGTCACGCCTCAGCATTTTTGACCCAGGCTGTGTGAGTGTCCTCAGCACACTGCCGCTTGAAGGCGTCGCCACCCGCAGTGGCGCTCAGGATAGTCCGGACAGAGTGTTCAGGTAGTAAGGCTTGCTGAAGATGCTGGGCTCATCGCGAAGTTTTCTGAACCGGATTCAAGTGTTCGTGCATTTCTCAAAACAAGGTATTGCTACCAATCATCTGAAGGACAGTGCATACTGTGAGATACCATTGATATCATCCAACATCCCACGCCCTTGAGACAGATAGTCATAGCACCCCTGAACACGGTGCAGAGAACTGGGCTCTTGTTTTGCTCTGACTAGAATAAGCTCGCATCTGACAATCTGGGCTTCATCTTTATGGCCCAACCATTATAGCTGGGAAGGAAAGGCTTCAAGCGTAGGGTTTCATGGGACAGAATGCAGAGCCAGAATTCCCGCTGCCAGAGCTCAACCACCCTGTACATAGCTCCAGGGCTCTCCAGCCCCGACATCGGCGAAGGAAAGTCATCCTTTTGAAGGTTTAAGATTGTCAAGGCAAGACTATCATCACACATTTCTCCGGTTTAATTTTGCACAAGAAGCTATTCATGCCAAGCTTGGGGTGGAAGTTGGGGGCCCGGAAAGCCACACGGGCCTGAAGATACCGAACCATGGTTTCATACTGGCGGACAGCCCTCATCCTTTGGGGCGCTGGAACCTCGATTTCCGGGACGGAGGCTGCCGATTTGATTGCACAGTGCAGCTATGTTTCGGGATTGTTGCCGTCAAAAGGGTTAGGGTGCTCGTGGCTTTCACTTATAGTCGCGAGCCTTGTCGAGTTACGTAAGGTTTCTTCAGCAATTTTGGAGCTGTCTGTCGCACATGGCCGGTGCGCATGTCAGTAAGTTGCAAAAGCATGTGTGTTCCAAACCTCATGCGAATGAACGACGTGAAGGTGTGCGCTGGCGAAGAGTGCGCCGCAGTGCTTCTCCTCCAGGAGGGTTTTGAGACCTGCTTAGTGTAGAAAGTGATTTAGGTTTGGTCTTTAGGTCAGTGGTACTTGCCCACGGCCCAGCCATCCTCTGTTGTAGCAGCATGTTCGGTTGCAAGCACCTCCACGTATTCCGCATTGTCCTGACACCCTGGTGACCATATTTAGCACACTGTCCGGCGCAAAGCAGCGACGTCGTAAAGCCACCAATCGTATTCAGGAAACCGACTGTTTCTTGTTTTTAGCTGCCTCAGCTCCAGGATCGGCTGTCGTTTCACAATGATGCCAACGAGCCATTTCACGAAGCACCAGTGCTGGCAGCGTGGGAGCCACCCGGCCCATGGAAGAGATGGCACGAGATCAGCAATGCGGTGCTAAGGGTTACAATGACAATCTTTCGCGTAAAGTGTAAGATGGCTCACCAAGAACCAAATTTTTGCAGATTCGGTTTTTGGTTAATTGGGCATGGACGTAGAATGATATAGAGACGTGCAAGCTGTACGGGCACCTGCATGGGGACGAGAGGAGGGTGGCGCCAGGGGCGGATGCTGTGGCAGTTTCATCCAGTCTTCCTCAAAGACGCCGCAAGAAGGCTTCTTTCAAGCTTTCTTTGGAGCCTCCCCTAAGCACCGCAAAATCACGCACAACAGCTGCCCTCCAACACCCGTTGACACACTGCGGTTTCAGAAGCGTGTCCCCTTGCTAAAGACAGGGGGGGAATTTGGGGGGTGGGGGTTGATTTATCAAACTTTCGCAGATGCCTTGAGGAAAGGCTGGGAGGTTGATACAATTTTTTCCTGCCAGAACGTTTTCACTTTGAAGGTTAATCAGGGTGGTGCCTGGTCAGACCTTGGTTCACCAACCCAGATCCCAGGCTGCCAGCCCGCTCGGTGTTGCCAGCGGCAGGCCGTCACAGCCTCGCGGGACAGGCCCTGACCTTCAGGTATTTGATGCGTGTCAGGCCTCCCTTCCAATGAATGTGTGAGAACGTGTACAGGCAGCTTGCACTAGGTCGAGGGATGTAAAGGTGTACTGAGTTCTTGTTATCGCGATAAAAACGCAGTCACTATGCATTTACAATCCTTCCCTAGCACAGTCTATGTTGAGACGCCGAAGGCTGCTATTGGAGCGGCTCGAGACCGCCGGAGTGCCGCGGATCTCCGTTAGCTTGAATTTATGAATGGTATTGAGGCTTGGAGGGTCTGCAGGTTGTTGTAGGTTTGGCTGATCGAAATCTGATTCCGAGTTCAGGCTTGCCCTGATTTTGCTCAGCATTTGGTTTCGTGCCGCACATGCAAAGGTTAGGCCCACAAGGTTGCAGGACGATGCTGCAAGCCGTCAGAGGATCTTACAAGCACGGAAACGCTCTGACCTTGATCTGCCAGAGAGTGCTTTCTGCAAACTTCAGGTGCTACTAGCCTGCTTCAAGCAGAGTCTTGGTTGCAAGAATGGCTGGGTGGTGTCCATGCTGGCCATGCCACAGTCTGCAATAGCACCGGAAGGGACTTGCTCTCAGGGACTTTCTCTGGGCTTGTACCATGCGATTCGGATTCGGGATTGAGCCCGTGTTCAAGGGATTCTTAATCTTGCTTCGGCAGAGCATCGTTCGGCTCAGGAAGTGGATGAACTGCAGTCAGAGCTGGCGCGGATCCGAGTAAAAGCTTCAGTGGAGTTGTCGCCTTTCAAAAACGCAATCAAGCTTGGCTGTTGGCTTCGGATAATCATTTAGTTCTTGACAATCGGCGAGGCCGCGCGTTCTTAGGATCCAGTTGGAGAAGCAACATTGTCCACTCAGCATCACGAACACTGGGGCCTCAGGCAGCAGAAGAGCAGCTTCTTCAGCAGAGGCAGTGACTTGGAAAGTAACGGAAGGTCCAGCTCAGGTGGCGTGCAAAAGCCTGGCTGAGAGAGGGGTAGTGTTATGTGTGCATGGAGCGCCTTTGCGTTCAAGAGCAGCCTGCTCTCTGAATGCTCTGAGAAGCAGCTGTTCCTCCTATCTTTCTGGAAGCGAGAAAGAAAGTCAAATGCAAACTCAAGCAAGCTAACTGAGGCTTGCTTCTTCGCGGTACGTTGTGACGCAGTCTGCAAGACGGTTCACCGGTGTCCTGCTGCTTGGCCAGATGATGATGCTAGCGTTGATGCCAGCCAATCTGCCAATCTTTCGCCCTATGTGTGCAACGCGTACAGCTGCAGAGCCATGAGCACGAAGCCTGTGCACCTCATATGTAAAGCTTTGGAGACCACCCATTTTTCTGTCTGTGTTTGAGACATTTCGCGGCCATGGCAAGCAGGACTAGCAGCAAGCCGGGTTGGAGCCATGCCATGGCTGGTGTCTGAAGAATCCTTGTCCAAGCTTGTGCATCCCGTACCCCGAGCTGTCAGCACACACCGCACCCTCTCAAACTCCAGGATTGGCCTTGTGATGGTCTCGAGCGTGCTGACTCGCGGCTTCAAACGGCTCCAAAGCTTGCGTCCATATCTTCCATCTCTTTGTTGACCAGCACACGCTGTGCTTTTGATGGCGTGGTAGAGCCCCTACAGGAATGTTGCCCAAGGCAATCCGACTGCTATACGTGTGCGTCATGTCAGTGTGATGTCAGCTACAGCTCAGGATTTTCGGCATTTGCATGTCCATGTCCCTCGGTCTCTGGCATAGCAGCCGGAAGCTCAACCTGATAACGCACGGCTGAAGGTTTGACTTCTTCGTGGCTGCAAGTTTACTGCGATTGTTGTCCACTGTCTTGGTTCTAAGTCTCACGTAATGACCAAGGCGCTTTCCAACACCGGGAATGGTTGACAGTAGCATACTTCTTTGTTGCGATGCCAAAGTAGGCAGCCATGCATAGCCTCGCTCAGATGAAGCTAGCGGCAGCCGAAGAAGGCAGCCATGCCCTGTGGGGAATTGGTTTGCAAAGGTGTGCGAGTTCTTTGCAAATTGCCAAGGCATTTTTGAGTCCGGTCTGTATTTCAGTCCGACCAAGAATTACATATTTCCAAGCACGCATGGGATGGCCGTGCGTGTGAGGTTGGGCTTCTTGAGCCTCTAACTATTGGTACCGAGGCTGCCTCTACACAGAAAACGCCTCTTGGGGGTTTACGGTTGCGCTGCTTTCTGTCATAAGTAGCCTGTTGGCAACAAAGCTTCACCAGTAGAGCTCACTGTGCCAGGGTGGCCTGTGCCGACTGGGCTCTTGGATTGGGCGTCAGCGGCGTGTCTGGGCATCTAACTTACAAGCGCGTTCCAGGTTGAGGAATCCAGTTCGGGTTTTAGACTGCATCGCTCTGCAACAAGCACAGACCCTAAATCGAAGTGCAAGTGGATGCACAGGTTGTTTGGAGGCTCATGACGACTCCATAGCATTTGCAAGGTCTGCATGCCAGGCACCATGAAGTTGAAGGGACAAGAAGAGAGAAAACAGTTTGGCATCAGAGTTGATGCTACAAACTGACGAGGTTTTGCTGATCCTCCAGCTGTGTGCTTTTCATCAAATCGGGCGCTTGGGTGGCAAAGGCAAGCGAGTCCACAGCGATGTTTCATTGTTGCTGCTTCAGACCAGGACAAGCTCTTGTTTGTGCGGTTAACTTGCACATCAACTGGAGTCGTGACAGTCGCGTCAGTGTAGAAGGAACAATACGTCAATGGTCCATCAGTTCTGCAGCCGGAGCCGAATCAACCGCACCCCCGGATGACTGTTTGACAACTCGGATGCAGGAATCCTGGAGCCTAAACCGCGAAACCCCCAACGTACCTCCCAAGCTCATTCGGTTGTGTCAAGTCTGCAAGCTATCAGGGTATTTCCAGTCGCACCTATGGCTAGAATCTGAGGTTCTTGAGCGTCCCTGCAGAGGGAGATTTCTCGCCCGAGATAGTCGTGGCAAGCCCAGCTTCGGCGTCACGCAACTCTGTACCGATGGTTGTGGGGTCAAATTCGATTTCGATCCTCAGGCACTCTCCATCCTGGTATCCTGTGCCGGGCCGGATGCTTTCCTGCAAATGAGGCTACTGAGGTTACTCTAGGGGTCAAACAAGGTCGAGAGGCGAAGTCTTCAAAGAGCTCGTTTTTTGACTGCTTCGAACTCCTCAATGTTGGTTGGAGATTGGATTGCGCCATGTTAGAGAGCCGACCTCTGCTGGTTATTCATGAGCCATGCAAGGTGGCGTGCTTGGCATGCTTCAAGTGCCACACCAGCCTGGAGCACTTGGACGACGAGTTTGGTGTAGTTGAGCAGCAACCTGCCACAAACAGCTTTGTTTGAGAGTGTATGTTTTCCAGCCCTTGCCTGCATTGGGTCCTCCGGCGTTCCGATAGGACTCGCAGCCACGAGGATTGGACTTGTAAGACACGCCAGTATGCACGTTGGCGTGCATCGCATTGATGTGAAGATCTAGTAGGCTAAATTTCTGTGTACTCTGGGGATATAGTCCAATGCTAGCCCTAGCTCCTTGCTGCGCAAAGCCAGCAGAGGCGGTTCGACCGCCTCGAGAAGATTGTCTCAGCCCCTTGGTGTGGCTTTGGCAGCCTGCTGTTCGGTGAAGGTTTGACGCAGTTTGCTCGACACTTCAGATAGACCTTGAAGCTTGATGCTGAGGCAGGTTTCTCAACGTCTCTGCGTGAGGAGCAGGCAGGTTGGGCGATCTGTCAGCTGGACCAGAAGTTCTGTCGGAGTTTCCCTCAGTTGCTCATTAGGAAGAGTTTAGGAAGTAAGTATGATGCTCTCAGAGCGGTAATTGGAGAATGTGCGGACATGAAAGTTCTGAAGCATCTCTGCCTCTCGTTGATATACCAGTTCTTCCTACAGGCATTGGCAGTTCCCATGTTTGCGCACCTCAAATGATTGCCTTTTTGGATCTACTTTGCGCTTCATGATCGATCTTCGCTGGAGACTTTGCTACTGCAGCCCTTGCACGCTTTCAAGCACAGCAGATGCACGCGAAGTGTTTCGATCTTTGCTGTTCTCGAGACTTGAAGGAGTTGCTGGATTCAATCAAGCGCCAGCTGGGGCGCTACTTGGTGCAACAGTTGTACAGAGTGCGTGGGCGCGCATGTGACCAGGCACACATCAGGCTTTGTTCCGGAAATGCTTCTGTCACATCTATCAGCCAGGACAGAGAGCGTAATTTGCGTACTGGCTGCAGATGGTTGCAGGCTCTGCGAAATGAATGGCTGACTACGATTGGACTTGCATGTGTACACCATGCCACTTTGAGCTTCAGAGCTTTGAGCCAGCTAAGGCTAGTAATGAGGCAGCGATGAGAGCTGACCAGCTGAGCGGGCTGAAGGATTGCGTATCGACATTCCTCCCCCGACACGGGCTTCGACACAGGCTTCTGACGTGAGGGATCCAGAAGCTTTGAGCTCAAGATCACCCACGAACTTATGACTAGGTCCTTGGCTCTACAATTAACCAGGGCCGCTAGTCCCGGATTTATCTAGACTCGGTGCTGAGTCATGGAAAGAATTGGGGCGTTCAACACCTGGCCACTCACTCTCAGAACCTTGCCTAGATCCTGATGCGTCGGCCTACCATGCAAGTGCGGCTTCTTGTCCATGTTAGCAGCAAGTGCTTTCCCTGCTACAGCTGACCTGCGAGCACTGTAGGTAGACCGGCGCCGCATGTAGGTGTGGTGACGAGAGACTGTTTCTGGTGCGCTAAGCAGTGGTTGGATGTAAAATGGAGTTTCATCGCTCACAAGGGTGGATGTGATTCGATGAGAAGTTTCCTTCCAGGTAATAGTCAGCAGGAGAGGACCAGAGCGTTTCGCAATTGTATCAGGGTTCTACTGTCTTAGGTCTAGAAGGAGCAGCAGCGGCAGCAGCGGCGGCAGCAGCAGCAGCAGGTAGCAGGTAGATATCTTGTCACAGCTGTCTGGGACCTTCTGTACAATCTGGGACACTTTCCGTGACACCCCACACACTCACCAAGCTAGGACGTCCAAGGTATACACTGCTAGACTGCATGCCACGAAGCCTGAAGATCCCAAGGTGTGACGACTTCAAATCCACCACTCTCTGCTGCCGGTGCTGTGCGCACTCTTTGGCGCGAGGGTGGTTGGGGAACTTAGTGGGAGTTCTGAAATGCATGCAGCTGACACAATCAAGGATCCGAGCGGATAAAGTCACTCCAATCCGAGGGTTTGGGCTGTTGAGAAAGGTAGAGGATATTGAAAATCCACTCGCTTGAGCCTCGGTGGCTGTGCCTCCAGTCTTTGCGTTTGGGAGAGCAGCAACCTCGCAGCTCATTCGTTGACATGTCAAACACGAAGCCTCGCAACCGCAACCCTCCTTGAACCTGAAAAAAGATTGAGACGTTTCGTGCCCTCTTTTCCCTGCCCAAGAACCTCAACCTCGCAAGTCATTTTTCGGTCTTTGGCTTTTCCCATCTGACAGCCTGTGTTGGTATGCCTTTCCAGGTCTGCGAGCCTTTTGGCGAGGGTGCCAGCCCCAGGTTTCTCGCGCCCTGCAGTCTGAAAAGGGAGTGCGAAACCGTGAGTCCGAGTGAGTTCAGAAATGTTCAGAAGCTTGAGGTTGCGAGTGAATTTGGTGCTCTGCTTCAACCCAGGGCTGACCTTCACGGCTGGACCCTGAGATGAAACTGCAGCAGACCGCTAATGTGCCCCTTGTCAAGAGAGGTCTCCCTCCTCCTGCCTCTCTGCTTACAGCTCCGGTTCTGCCTGACTTGGCTCCCTTGCTCTTCTGCGGCTGAGAACAGGCAGGCAACAGGACTGGCTGGATTTTGAGCAAGGCCGGAGGCAAGAAACGCCAGAAAGGGAAATGCAAACCGCCCTGCGCTTCCAACCAACATGAAACCTGTTTGTGTTGAAGAGTCCAGGGCGCAAAGTCTAGGGAAGCAACCGTTGGTAACCTGTGACATTTTACAAGTATCATGGTGAACTCTATGCGCGTCTGCAGCTGCTCTGAGTATGAGCTTTATTGCCACCATGCAAGATGAACGTTTCTTAGGGCGTGTTTCGCATTGCAGCCGGTAATCCAGGCCTTGGCACGCATCAAGCTTGCCGTTCTGTCCATCCAACAGAGGCCTTTGGGTCTTTCATGCGCCTCTTGTCGATTGGTTTCAAGTTCAGTAGACTTCCATAGAGTTTACCGGGGAATCCACATCAGAGGAGGCTTCCAATCAACTTGTCTTTGTTCTGTTCGAGTCTTCTTGTTCTGCGCATATCCGTAAGTTGGAGGTTGGAGCCATCTGTTTCAGATTGTTTGAGAGCTTCATCTGCAGAGCTTGTGGAAATTTCATGGTTGTTCTGTATTGCACCTGTTCACAAAGGTCGCGGGCTTTAGTTGATTCGGAGAGCAGGTGATAGGGGGTGCATGGGGTGGCCAGTGTCCTATTGTGGCTGATACAGTGATTCTAGGAGGCTTTCGAAACGGTTTTTTGCATGCTAGACTAACTCTCACAAAGACGTAACGGAGAGACTGGCGAAGGCTCGCAAGCACTTCAATACTCTCCACCATTTTTGGCGGCACGCAGAGCTCCCTCTACATTGGAAGCTCCGTATCTACAATGCGGTCTTTGTGCCCATGCTGGTCTATGGAATGGAGTCCGCAGCCCTCACACAGGCAGACCTTCACAGGCTGGAGTCCTTCCATTCCAAGGCGCTGCGGAAGATGCACCGCATCCCAGCCACCTTCTACACGAAGGTCTTGGACTCCTCACAGCCAACCGCTTGCAATTGACAACTACGACAACAATCCTCACAGCCACCCCTCACACACTACATTCACAGGGCACAATTGTGTTTCGAGAGGGACTGTTGTTTCACTAGTGCGTTCCATTATAGAGGGGGTGAGGTAGGGGGAGAACTTAGAAGGGGACGCCCCAGAATACACTGGGCAGAGCAATGAGCTGCCTTAGCATGGCACTGGCTCCAGGATCTCCCAAACGCTCCTAACTTGCCGAAATCCCCCAATACCCTTATGCATGGCTACCACTTCACAGGCTGGCTGTCCGTCGACAATTTTGGAGCCGGCTAGTGGGGTTGCCTACGTGCAGGGAGTACCTGAAGAGAACCTTTTACATTTCATTCTCACAGTGAAACTTCTCAGTGAGTGTAGAGGATCTTGAGGTTCAGATGCATACGGCTGCCCAAAACAAATTAACTCTCAAAGAAGTTGAAAGCACAACTGCAAATAAATCCGAGCACAGTTCTCAGCGGTTCGAACAGTTCCGAAAGATTCCTAAAGATTCCGAAGGGTTGCAAGTTGGTAGGCGGCTCCCTCAGTAGCTTGGGTGGGCCATCCCTACGACACAAACTGATGACGGCGCCTCAGGGCTGGTGCCTGGTCAAGGATGTCTCGGATGGCTCTGAGCCGTTTGGAACTGCTGGGAAAGCTGGAATCATTGGACTTCTTTCCAAAGCCTCGGCGCCAGTGTCCACACTTTGGGTGCACGGCCTCACTGGTCAGAGTTCTGTGGACATGGCTCTTGGTGCTCCCCCGAAAACATGTCCTCTTGACCCAAATCACAAATAATCACTATCGGGGTTCCTTTTTCATGCGCATCCTTGATCGTGTCAGAATCCTCCAACCAGTTCGAGGCCATGATGCAGTTCAAGGTTTCGCCGGTCACCCCTCCAAGCCTTTGTATCCACCTGTTCTTTATGGCCCGTCAAGCCACGGAACTCGCCTGCTGTCACATCATTTAGTTTTACGTACCCAAATGAAACGTGGGCTTGCGGAAGTACCCACATCAGTTTCTTGCACACGCGCTCGCAGTGCTTGGAAATGTAGCCCACGTATTTAGTATTTTTGTGTCGGTGAGCCTCTCCAAAGTACCCAGCATGGGTCACTTCAGCTGGCGTGAGCTCATAATGCTGCATCAAGTGAGCACTAGGTTTGGCGATGTCCTTGTCATGTAAGAGCTGATCTCAGAAACCCGTCATTTCATGGGCGCTGCTAAGCAGGGGCCGACAGATAAGTTCAGTATTTGACTGTCCATTTTGTGGGTGGCATGCTCCAACTGATTTTTCGTTGCAAGGGCGCAGATGACCTGGCTGGAATCGGCTTGCGCCTGGGCCCATGTCTGACTGTGCCCCAGGACTAGACTCAACACTCAATGCACATGTGCCATGTCTTATACAGAACACCTTGATAAGCTTTGGAAGCAAACCTTCTAGGCTGGCGTGTTCGCCAAGTTTCTGGCCTTGTTGCTGTCCTACCCTCTTATGCGTGGAAAGTCCTTGGTCCAGGCAGGCAGAGGGCGCAGTCGATAAACCTCCGTGTGGCATGTTTCATGGCTTGCGCTTTATCAAGGGAAGGGCAACTTCAGGCCGTGGGGGGTTGCTGCACTTGAGTTTTCGATCTTCCTGATCCAAGTATGGCTGAGCATCATTGAAGCCCGCGCAAAGATGACACCAGTCGCATATCCTGAGCAGGCCCGCGATACCGGCCTGGGTGTACTAATGGCCGCTTCCCAAGTTGCATGGAAGAGCAAGAGGGGCACCGTTGCAGCTGCACGTCTGCTGTGGAAAAAACTACTTTCAAGATCGGGTAAAAGCCCTGCCTGCCATACTTGTCCGAGTTGCATTTCATGTTTCAAACCGGGCGGCAGCACAGACCGACCCTCCTAGGGGGCTGGAGTATGCTGTTGGCTCCCCTAAATGTGTGCGCGGGCGTGCAGCGACGTATTCGAGTGTGCGTTGCAGCTGGAAACCTCTTTTAAAAGCGGGCCGGGCCCTGCAAGAGCATGGCATCATCAGCATCATAAGGTGGACAACTCCACAAACTTATTTTGAAACCTGCCTAGCAGTGCGAAGAATCGCAACATTATCCTAAAGTTTTCACTAAAAATCTCTTTCTAACTTTAAAATATTTTCAGATCTATGAAGCCTCGTGCGTGGGCAGTGCATATATCTGGGTGGTGAGATAGTCTCAAATCCCATCACAGAGTTTAAGCTCCCGCGATTTGGGGTTTTCCGGTGCGCGCTGGTAATCGGTCCGCAACTCGGGCTTCACTGCGCCCCGCCTCGCAAAACGTCGGTGTATCCTTGACTTGTTTTCGGTTTCATCTCCGTCGTGCAAGCTGCAGGCATGATTTCTGAGCCATGACTTGAGCCGGCTAAGTCACTTTAACACCAAGCCGTACTGTCCATGTAATGATCCTCCATTCTTGTGCGGTGTTCTGCAGGTCCTTCGACAGGTGGTTGTCCAAGAGGGCCTACGCAGTCTTTATCAGGCGGCAGGGTACATGTTTGGAGAGCTTGGTGCCTTCGGGACATTGACTCTGCACTGTGCGATCTTCTCCAGCTTGATGACGTCCATGATGTCCAGCTGTGTACCAAGAACATCGTGAGATATGTAAGAGTCCAACCACCATAGAGACAGCACAATCACAGAGAGCGACCAACTGAAAGTACCGCTAAAGAGTCAGAAGTGTTGAAAGAAGCGACCTTAGGGATTCACCATGTCCAAGCAATTCTGAAAGCAGCGTGTGTGATGCTTCATTTGTGGATTCAACCCTGCCCCAGGCAATTGAATGCGCTATAGGTGCTTTCGTCTAGCATAGTTGGACTCTTGGAATGTCATGGGCATTTGGCTCAGTGTGTCGAAGACCAAAGCCTGCCAAAAAGCTTGCATGTGCGTGCGGCTTGGGAAGCAATGAGTTTGGAAACTGCTGCTTAATTGTGTGGGAAGGGTGTTGGTAATTTCCGCAAAGCGGGCAACGCTTTTACAAGGCTTGGCCTTCAAGTTACCACTGAGATCATGAAATGCAAATGGTGCCTGCAGCATCCCCTTATTTCTCAACGATCACAGCTTCTTTTCTGATGATCTGCAAACCCACCGTATTCTTGTTGTTGGAGTTCTTAAGTGCGGGCTCCTGAGGTGAAGAACTCCAAGAACTCCAGGGCGACATGACGGGGCGAATTCCTTCCTTTGACTTGTACGATGAGATAGCACCAGAGTCTGTGGCACACAATCCCTTCATCGATTCGCACCCTGGCAAAAGTTATGCCAGGGTTGGTGAGAGAGTTCTATGTGCTCTTCGGGGTTTGGTCTGACTAATGCCTAGCACATGCTTGTTGCAATTTTTAGGCCATGTGAGTGTCGTGTTGGATCCCAAGTTGTCGAGTTATCGGCCTCGGCATCGTGCCTTGAATGTGCACATGATTAGGATGCTCTAGCACGCACAGTTGACAAATCCCAGGTTGTCCTGCCCGCCTCCGCCTTCGCCCAGAGAGTCCCCGGCCGAACCACTCCACCGGATCTCTGGCAGGGAGGAGTTTCTAGAGGCTTCAGTGACAGCTTGAGTCGTGTACTGCGTTTGTTGAGAGAAGATTCGAAGTTCGGGCTAGGTTGAGGCTTCTTGTCTTCGGTCTAGACTTCGCCTGTGCTTTCGCAGGTGCAGATGTCCTGCAACAAACGGTGGTTCAGCAGTTGTTTTGTTTCATAAGCCGAGGGCCAGGCAAATGATGATCTGCTTTTGTACGAGGCAATTGGCAATGACTGCAAGTTGTAGACACCCGAATGAAGTCACTTTGCGTGAGTTTGTGTCTAGGGAAACTGGCATGTGCCATGAATTTAACCGTCGAAAAGCATGCCCAATGGTGACAAGCAGCTGAATCTTGCAGTGCAAGGTGTGACTGGGAAGAGTGTTCATTTCTTCCGCGTTTGCCTGTATGTGCTCAACCCACAGCTTCAGGATCTTTATGTGCAGGATTTGCTTTGTTGTGACTCTCCCGTGAATCTAAAGGGTATGAAAGTGTTCTTGTACCGCAAGTCTCAGTATGTTCCTTCAAGGAGGATGGCCCGGAATCCATTCACTGGCTTCATCCATCACAGCGCAGCTTGACCCCATTATTGCCAGTTTCGGTTTGATTCTTGCCAGAGATGGGAGGGCAACGTTTACCAAGGGCTGGATGGAAAAGCCCTAGACCCTAATGACCTTTGACCGAAACCCTAAACCCTCAACCCTAAAGCCAAACCCCAAGCCCTAAACCCCAATCTTGAGCTGAAACCGGGGGTAATGTTGGGGTTTGCTGAAGCTCCTGCGTCTGGATCGTCTGGTCCGCTTACCAACTGAACTTGCAGGCCGGAAAAAAGAGCTACAAAAAAAACACAGCAAGCCGGAATCCTAAATCATAACACGCTAAGTCAGCAAGCCTAAACCTTAACTGCAGAACTCTAAACCCTGGCTCCAAAATCTGAAACCATGAACCCAAAGTCCTAAACTGCACGCCCTAGATTCGAAGATCCCAAACCTTACTCCTGAAGTCGGCTCCCACACCCTAAGCCCAAAGGCCTTAAATCCCAAGACCCCAAATCCTCAACCAGCCTGGAAACCTTACCAAGCCTACCGCTTAGACACCTATCTCCTTGGAATTCTTGTGGGTCTGAAAACCGCTCAGGTGTGCCCTACAGCAGCGCGGGTGAGAGCAGGCGGTTCAAGACTGTGTGCCTTGACTTGATTTGTGGTTTGCAAGGTGCAGCTCTTGCCCTGACAACAGGTGGGCCGGTGGTGATCCAGCCCTATAGCCTTTCTGTGGGCGCCGCAGCTGCATAGGGGGAAGAACGATCACCACCAGATGATTTTGGGTCACCAGCTGTTGTGTGTTTTGGGAGCTTGCATTATACTGATCAGTATATTGTTTTTTGATGCTTTGGTCTTGGCTTATGGTTGCCAAGCGGAGCGTGGACCCGGGGAGCTCTCAAAGCACCGGAAGCTCCCGCGGTCCTTTGTTTGGCATGTTGGGAGCTGGAGCTGAGGCTACGCGGGTACGCATCCAGTGCTTCGCCGCCAGTCCTGCCTTGCCCTCGAGTGCAGGCTTTTGATTGTGGAAGCAAAGGCATTTTGGGAGTTTGAAAGTGTTGAATGTCGCAGTTGACCGTTCCTTCCGGTCATGCACTCATGTGTTCCGGATATCTGGTATGTCCGGTCAAATCCGGAGGAAGCTGGAATTTCAGCGGAAGAGCAGTAATTAAAAAGCACAGAAAAAGCAACTGGACAACTTTGAAGCTGTGACGAATTCTGAAATCATGTCTTGGCATGGTAGACTCGTAGACTTACCATTGACCTGACTGACTCCTTTTTGTTCCGTTTTAGGCAGACAAGTATTGGAATCATTGGAATTACTGGAAACCCCATCAGCGCCCATATGCATGGACATCTGGATAGAAACCCACATAGACCGCTGAAACGATGTCAGCAGAATCTTTAAGATAAAAACACAACCAGACTTCATCACAACCCCACCACAAAAACTTATCAAACATTCTCGCGACGACATTCACGGTGCCCTGAACAGGAGATCCCATTGAGACCTTGCCCGCAAACGCTTTCGGTAGTCGACAAAACACGAGAAGTCTCACTAGTGAGGAAAGTGAAGCGGAGCTAGGCTTGAGTTGCGTCTTGCTTTGGCGTTCAAAGCGGCGCGTGGGGTCCGGAAAGCAGAAAGCTCTTCATTCTATCGCAGGCTGCAGGGGGGTTGATGTTGATTGTTTTATGGAAGCCGAGCTTTTTTGAAAGGCAGGGGGACTCGAAATTATTTCTAGCACAGGAACCGCACGCTAGGGGTGGAGGGGGGGTTCCAAATTGACATATCAATACTTGAGCAGCATCTATGTATAGATTCGCTCATGTGTTGGTCGACTTACTCGGCCTTTGTTCTTTCGTTCCAGCTGCAGGGCCCTTGTACGAATACATCATTCTCAGTGCTTGCATCAGACTTCCCTTCCCCTTCACTACCTTTGCAACTTCTTGGTACGAATAACATCATTCTTTGTGGTTGCATCAAGCCACAAACCTGCCTTCGGTAATGCTCGCTACCCTTGCAACTGTACACAGAATGCTATGTTTGGTGGTCGTATAAAACCCTGGCACTCCCTCTGCAGGTTGCGCATCATGCTGGCTGCTGCATCAAGCATCCTTTCTCCTTCCCTAGTGTTTATTACCCTTGCATGGTCATGGCAAAAATGACATGATGATTGGTGATGGCATCAAACCTCTCAACTTCTCTTGTAGTGTTTCTTCTGTAGTGCCCCCTGCCCTTGAATGGTGATGGTACGGATAGCATCAGTTCTTAGCACCAAACCTCCCTATCTCTCTCCTCTCTCTCTCTCTCTTGCTCTGTGGTGTTCACTGCCTTGGCTGCTTCAGTGCGACTAACATAAAACTCCCAAGAACCCTGTAGTGTTCACTGCCCTTGCACGGTCATGAACATCATGCTCGGCGGTTGCATCAAACCTGCCTACTCCTTCTAGTAGTGTTCATCACTCATACGTGGTCATGGTAAGAATAGCGCTATGCTTTGCTGTTGCATCATTTTTTCGCATGTACGTGTGTACTGGAATGCTGAAGACCTGGCTAGGTTTGGTTGGCCTTGGCTTGCCCGTTCAGCATCTCGATCAACATCCTACTAGAAAGTTTGATGGAAGCTGTATGATTGGACTTCTCGCAGATGCACAGCAAAATCTCGGTTCATTCGAACAGAAACGAAGTCTGATTAAAAGCATGCTCAGGGTATGACTGAAGTGCGGAAACATCAAAAAATCATTTTCTGAAGCGCATTTTACCTAGTTGTTTTCAATAATAGCTTCCAAGAGAGATCTCATGGGATTTTCTTGCAGGGCTCGTACTAGATTACCACCTTGCCATCGGGCTTCTATCACCTTTCCAGAGGGTTCTTACTACAAGCTGGGGTTTCTTTATGTTTCTACTTGGTTTTCTGTTGCCCAAACAGCATGTCAACACTGGGGCTGGGAATTGGTTAAGCGCTCGGTGCTCCAGAGGGGCTTGAGATTTTTGCGCGTGAAGCGTGCCAGCGTGCTCAGAATTTTGTGGTAATTCTGGGATTTGAGAGGTGCTGCGCCCTCGCAGTTTGGGGTCGTTGCTGGTCGCGAAGTCCAGATCTGTCATCACTTTTGTCGATTCACTTTCGTAAAGTGCAGAAGTGTCGTCTTTGTTTTGCTGCCTCGATGGCTCAAAAAATGATGCTCTGACGTGCGGCCTCGCTTAAACTTAAAATCACGCCGGGCATGGAGCATCCTCTGGTTTGTGGTTCGAGTGTTCTTGGAATGCCTTTGGAATGGTCCGCAAGTGCTAGTGGAGTGGTCTTGGAGTGTCTTGTAGTGGTCGTGAGGTTCTCTTGAACGCTCTTGGTGCTCTTAGAGCGGTCCTCCAGTGCTTGAGTCCTCCAAGAGGTTAGAGAGATTTGAGAGTTGTCCTGAAATGGTCCTGGAATGTTGGGGCGTTCTTTGAGTGCTCTTCCTGGAGGGCCCTTGAGTTGCTTGGAGCTTAGTGTGGTCTTCGAGTGATCTCGCAGTGGTTGCGGAGTCTTGGAGTGCTCTAAGAGTGCTCTTGGAGCGGTCGTGGAGTCTTGGAGTGATCTTCAGTGATCCTGGCATGCTCTCGCAGAGCTCATGGGCATGTTGAAGTTTCTGTTCTCGTGCAGCATTGTTTTTGTTTGACTGACCAAGGCTTTCTATCAGAGAGGAAGTAGGTTGGGAGGTCCAGTAGAAGCCCAAGTAGATGCCGCAACTCCTCACGCTGGTGTCAGCTGACCTGAATATGAATCTGTACCCTGAGCCGCAAGCAAAATAGTGAACCCCCAAAATGGAAACCGTAATAATAGCAGCCGCAAGACTCACATTATATGTGTCAATCCTGTTGCTGTGAGTATTGCAGGTATTCTCAACAGCATTGTTCATCATGTCATCCACGTATGATGAGGCCGTACTGCACTGAACAGCGATACTTATTTGTATTTCTCAGGGAATAAGCCAGAAAGCCACTTTGCACCCCGTCCAGCCCCGCCTCCAGAAAGTTTAAAAAGGTGTGCAAAAGTGATTTTTCCCATCAATCGGAAGCAGCCCTGACAGTCTGAACATGACGACGAGTAGATTGAGTAAATACTGAGGAGCAGCAAGCTCATTTCCATTTGGGATGTGCTGAAACTTGCGCCCTCTGTCTAGGTGTATTCTGTGCCTTCAGATGCACTCAAGCAAAATCAACAATCTGATCCGTTCATTTAGATGGATCGTGCCAAGCAGAAGCACCACGCTGCCGTACTTCGGCAGAGGCCCAGCTACGGAGGACGTTGAGATGATGACGACTGACTTGGCGGGGCTTGCACCCTCATTCGCACCTCTACACCTGCCTGGGTCTCAGTGGCTGAGGACGTTAGACTTGATGGTACCTTGTTCAGTAGCCCTCAGTCCAAGTCGTTGAATGCAAGTGATCAAACATCAGAGTAGGCCAGCTTTTGGATGGACTGGAGCCAGGATTTCAATTTCATCTCATGAATCCATAACAAATGACTGGCTGGAAGGCAGTAAGCCATGGTCCGTCTCAGATTTATGTAAACGAGTCCTCGCTGGGAGACAGCAGTTGACGCCTAGCTGTAGCGTCGTGAAGCATGTCTACAATTCAGACTTGGAACTAACGCAAGTACTGTAGTGTGTGCTGAGGAAACGTCAGGATATATGAATGTCAGCGCCAGTGCTGATGAAGAATCGTTCATACACTCTGCCACATGACCCTCATCCTGGGACCCTCGCTGCTACCAAGGACTTGGTCTGAAATCAAGGAGCAATCAAGCTTTGGCGAGGAGCTTCTGGTTGACCTGGTTTCCAGTTTTGAGCACCCGAACCCTTTGTAGGGCGTGGCAGTCAAACTCATTCCCCACCGGTCAGCTAGGATGTTGGTTGCATCGCCATCCGAACCAGCAAAGCGAGTAGAGCAGCCTTTAGCAGCCAGTGTATGGGTCTGCCACCAGCATTAACATTGTTTCAGATTGTATGGCTCATGCCAAATTCTGTTATTATGGGTTTGTATCGGTGGCACCCTGGTGTAGCTTTTCTGCACTGTTCAATCGGAGGAGATGTGGCGCTGAGAAACATGCGGTACCAGCCACGCAGCTTTCCAGCACATAACAAGTTGACAAGCCGTGCCTCTGAAGCCAAGAGTGGGTTTTGGTGAGGCCAAAGGGCGAGTGAGTTCAAGGTCATGCACACTGATGACACTTTTCTGGAATCGCACTAGCAGAAGCCCTCACTGGACAATGAAGCATCAAGCAAGAGCACAGTACGCACAAGATAGAAGGGTTGGGGTTGTGGAAACTTTTAGTGTATGTCTGGATCACCGGATTGGACAGCTTGCTCGGGCAGTTGATCCTCAAGAAGTTCTCAGCCCTAAACCAAATGGGTGCGCTTAGCTGTCTGTCCCAACCCGAGCTGCTTAGGACATTTTTGGCTTTTGGGAAATGGCTGATGAAACCCAGGCACCGTGTACAGCCGAGTGCCATTTAGACTGGGGTGAGCACAGCAGCTCCGGGCAATTCAAAGTTAGCTGGCAGCCAGTCCCGCCATCCATGCACGATCTGATGCCTGAGACTTGATCCTTGCACCCCATAAATCTGCTCACATACAACAAGAATGGAAACAAGCAAGTAACGCTGTGCCTGTACAGTCGGATGGTGGTTCAGGCAATCTGCAAAGAGGCCACACCCAGACGAAGTCTATTGGCCAGATACACTTTAAGCCCAGTAGTTGCCCAGCACAGTTCCTCGCTTACTCATTTCAGCTAACTCCGGATTCACATGCCTGGTGCCTATGCCATGTCCAGGACAGCATTGGCATCTGTAGGCACTTTGGCGTTTGTTGCAAGTCCAGACTTTACGTCTACGCGGCGGCTAAGAGTCATCATTGGAAAACAGCACCAGAGGAGAGCCAGATTGACGGCAAGCACCAGGTTGCGGAGAAGTAGCTGTGAGATTTCCAACGTAGCCGATGTCCCTCCCCATCTCAGCGGTGGGTAAGAGAAAGTTCGACATCTGGCAGGGGTTGCATGGTAGTCGTGGATGGGCTCATGGTTGATACTTGTGTGGACGCAGGCAGAATTGGGCTCTCATGGTGTCATACCTGTGAGCACAATGGCCGGCTCGGCTGCGCTGTTGCTTTTGCTGGAGCACTTGAGCCTCGATCGCCTGCCATTGCTTGCCCCAACCCGTTTTCCTGTAGCTGGACAGTTGATTGGGGAGCTTCTGTGACAGTACAGCTCTCCTTTCTGTCGGATGAGCTGCAGGGCAGGGGAAATAAACAGGATGTGCCCTGGATTGGAGCTTTCAAATGCGAGCAGCGAGGTGTTCCAGATTCTGCTATAGTCTGCCAACAACTTTTTGACCACAACGTGCAGCACGCGTCAATGCAGGATACAAACTCTGACTTGTGAGTTTTTTTGGGCAGCTGCGGTTGTTGAGCTGTCAAATGCCGTAGAGGATTTTGCCATCATGTGACAGCCAAGGTTGACGACAGGATAAGGTCCTGACGTGTTTAGGCCTAGCCGATATTTTGCAAAGCCATTGCTCTCAATCCTCAGGTCCAGCAGATCCTCAAAGCGCATTATGTTTTTGGTGTGTGTCTTGCTTACAGGCAAGCAGGAGAAGACTGCTTTGGGATGTTGTAATGACACGAAGATTCGAACTGGGGGCACATTTTCTGGCACCACCCAACACCTGTCCAAACCTTTGCAGGGATTTGGCGCCCAGCTTAGCAAGAGCCTCCTGCTGGTACCTCAGGCCTTGCTGCGCTGTGTTGGCTGGTCCAGGGAGTCGGTTTGTGCCCTGTGTACACGTGCTTTTTGCTGCATCTCCTCATGGCCGGCTTGCTGCCTTGTCACGGACTTTAGTACACATGGGACACTGCTGTGACCAACTTCTGCATGCACAATCGGCTGCATCGCATTGCCCTGCTAATTTTCGTTCACCTGACATTGAAGTGATGCCGTTTTGTCGAGCTGTGGAGGCTGGCATGACAAGCTCATGTAGCCACGTAGCAGGGTTGTGTGGGTCATTGTGGGTCAGAAGCAGATCCTTTTGAAGGCGCTGAGCTACATTCCCACACCATCAGGTCAGCGGCTGTGAAATATGCGCTGAAGGAGCGGACGGAGGAGTTGTGGCTTTGGCTGCGCTTAGCTGGGGTGCGTTCAGAAGGCATGGCCTTGGCCGCCTTGTTCGAGCAGCCTGGCTGAGTTGTTTACTTCATGGGGTTGGCTCAGCCTTTAGCAACAGTCTTTTTGTAGAATCTGCTTCTCTCAGCTTTGCTGGACCAGCCTTTTCCCGATTCCTTGTTGCCTCCTGACGCCTGACATGCTGTTTCCCAGGTCTGAATTGAGCCATAGCAGCGCAATCCAAACGTAGGTGCTAAAATGGTTTCGAATTTTCCCCCCCCCCCCACCACTTTTTCCAAGCGAAGGTTCCACGAGATGACGTTTCGCCAAGGCAGACTCATTTGGAAGGGCTCCAACACGGCAAAGGTTGCAAGCCTTTGCCAACATTCAGTTGAAGTTTAGACTCCTTATGCTTATTTATGTTTTCCAAGGGCATGAAGCGGTTAGGGGCAGCCTCGTATGCTTACAAGGACTGCCAAGGTTTCTGAGAGTTTTGTCCTCATGCTGTGACCTGAGTGTGAGTAGTAGACGTGCTGTGGGAGTCCTTTTTGTTGCTTGGCGCTTGCCTTGGAAGCCGAGCCTCAAGGCCCCCATTTTTTTCGAGAATCCAGCAACTGCTCAAGCCTGGAACCCCAAAACATCCGAAAGCAACGCCACATTGACTCAGTGTGAGGCTGCGGCCCGACAGCGGCCAAGCCGTCTGCCGAACAAGGTCAGCCCATGTTTGTTCAATCCCTGCCTGAGGTGAACCGATAAGTTCATACTCGAGGTCAACCCAAGCCTCGGAACACTCGCATTGAGTCCCCCGCGTGATAGTGTCGTCAAAGTTTTCCTCAAACCGCTTGAATTTGTGCCACATGAAGCTTCAAAGCTTTCTACAAAGGCTGCCTGACCCAAGCATGAGACTTGTAGTGTCACTTTTTGAGTTGATATTTTCCAGGCGCAGCATGCCCGGTCGCCTGAGGCTTTCCGTGAAGAGTCTGCCACAAGCTGTGTCAAAAAAGTGCAGTATAAATAGATGCAACTTGGCTTGTCATGTTCAGGTGAAGGAGACATCTCCACAACAGGGTCTCAAAATTGTAGTAACTCCTGGGCGATGTGACACAGATTCTTTTGCGGCGAATGCGAATCTTCTCCCCTTTTGATTTAGGTCAAGCTCAAAAAGCTTGATATGCATGGAGGCTCACCTGAGCAAGCTCTTTTCATCCAGCAGCTGTGTACCTTAAGCATGAGATTATGTAGCAATGTTTTCGTTACAAGATCATAAGCAGGGCTATTTCAACGCATGCGTGCTCTCCGCGATATCCTTGTAAATCGTTTTTGGTCATAGTCTGGGCAGCGGCACACTTGTGAATCTCTTCAGAGCTTGCATCTCATGAGGCTCCGTAGTTTTTCCCTTGGGGCAGTGAGGTGGCAACCTTCAGGGACAATGGCACGAGGAAGACAGCAGAAGCCCAGTTTGAGCGCATCTGCTGTCCCTTGCGTCTTGCAATCCTTTCCAAACAAAGGCTGAAAGCCCAGTTGGCGCCGAACACCACATTTGCGGCTAGCCGAAGTGAATACCAGAACAAGACTGCTGGGGCGGAACTGGTCTGACGCTGACGAGCATGGCAGGCGGGTGGCTTTTGCAGCCTTTGGACCAAAGACTCTGACCTATAGTAATTGGCAGAGTTGGTGGTCCATAGTCTTGATAGCCATGCAGGGCAAACGACAATGGATGCATGTTTGGCACTGAATGGGATTTGATTGTCACATGGTTATGATGGTGTGTCATGCTGTTTGCGCTTTACAACATCGGAAGGCCACTATATAATATGCAAGTCGAAGCTTGGTCTTGCAGGGGCCGACCGCTCTGGTCCATCCTATCTCTTTCATGTCGAAGGCTGGCACAAGATTCGCACCCTTGTGCTAGCGAAGCACAAGTTGTGCACCTAATCCTTCATTGAAGGCAACTGCAGATGCAGATGCGCGAAAGAAGCTGTGTGCAAGGGAGGGTCTTGCAGCTCGGGATGGTGCAAGCACTTGATTATTCAGCCCAGATGTGTCTATTCAGCATCTGATACATTCTCAGTCAATGCGCACCGGCCCGGCACAAGATCCGGCCTCCTCCTGGTGCCCAAGTCCAGCCACGACATAGGTATGAGCATTGCCGACCTCACAGCGAAGCCTCAATAACATAAGTCAGAACACAAACTCTGCATCCCACCATTCGCTTAGAGTTTGCTTTTGCGCAGTTGGTGCCATGAGCGATTCTCCCAGCGAAGCCAGCTCTGACGCTTGGAGTATCTGTACTTGACAGTGATGCCTCATGGCTAGAGACTTTAAAGACTTCACTGCACTTTGCTCCCGAGGAGACTCCAAGCGACTCAAGCTCCAAGTCCTCTGAAGCAAGGGTGGGCTGCAGGCCGGCGCAACCCTTCCAAGGCTTTAAGGTTCTCCAGGCTTGTTTCTTCTTGCTGGTGACAACTTCTGTGTTGTTAGGGAGAGGCTGAGAGGCTTGTCTACCTTCGGGTGTAGTCTGGAAGGGTTTGTCCAAAGATTTGAACGACTTCGTTTGGGCAAAGTGATCTGCATGCTATGAAGCTAGATGTATCTCTTCAAGAGTTGGTGCTGGGCAAGGGCAAGAGGTAGCCAGAGGCTCCTGACAAAGCTAATATGGCACGAGGCAAGATGCGCTGCTCGCAAAACCTGAGGCACTTTTGGCGCGGCCTCAATGTCACGTCCTGTGTGGTGGCTGCTTGTCTACGAATGCTCCTGCCAGCAACCTAGGCCTTGCATTTTGGAAGGCTGGTCCCTGAAGATCCTTTAGCTGGTCGGCCAGGATTGTTGGACATGGCTATCTGGATAGAAAGTGTTCATGCGTCCTGCGAAAGCCTGCACAGGCAGGCAAGATAGGACGTACCATGTTGCGGCACGAGTGCTCAGTGACTGCATTGCGACCTATTGCGACGGAAACTGCGAGAAGTCTAACGACCGGCATCTGTCAGCCTCCTTGACGCTGAAGTAAGGTTGTTTTCAGCGTCGCGTCGGCTGTGGCCTTCTCCATTCCTGAGGTGGCCATGGAGTAGGGCATTGCAGGGTATGCTCCTTGCGCATGGTCTTCAGCATGCGCACATGCGATGCCAGTCTGCGTCCTTGGTCTTGAAGGTCAGGGCCGTGCGATGGGCAGCCCAATGCTGCACTGTCGTTGAGATCGTGGCTCTGCTGATTTTTAATCTGAGGACCTCCACCGCAAGAGAACAAGCTGTGTCTCTGTTGGAGTTAGCAGTGGGCTGCAATCCCCCGACGCCTTCTGTCCAGCTACTTGCAGCCCCGAACCCCAAACCGCCGAAGCAAATGAAAAAAGCCTCTAACACCTTTGGAGTCCCTGAAGAGTCCACATGCATGGGGCTTGTCATGCAAGAAGGCAGCGATACGGTGCTGCCGAGTAGAGGTCATAGCTTCTATGCATTGGATTTAAAATTACGAGAGCAAAAACTAAACTGCTGGGCTGCATTAGTGCTGACCCTGGCATTTTGGATTAACCGATGCCCCCCAAACCCAGACCCTCAAGCAGAAGCTAATCGTTTCATGCAACACGGACATAGTATTCATCGGGCTTTGATACCAGCAGATTCTCTGAGCCCCAGACCCGACTGTAAGGGCCCAAATCATCACCAAGGGTGTGGGGATGATGGAGAATGAAATTCACACAACCTTAAAAATGAAACAGTGACAATGGATCCATCTCAGCACTGGCACCTGGAACAGTTCCCAGGTGTCTTCGATCTTTTTCATTATGGAATACTTGGTGCGGGTGGTGGGTTACGGCACGCGTCGACGAAGGCCCGTCTCCTCGTGCGTCTCAGAATTCACTGTAGACAGTTTGGCTTGCATGGAATAATTCATGCTTGCTGGGTGCAGTCGTGAGCTTAGTTCAGTTAGAAAGACGGATGGAGTTGATATCACGACATCTACAGCCCACACCAACACATCCAGCCTGGACTAGGCTGACAAGACAGAAGCCTCACTTTTGCAGGAAAATTTCTGAGCTGTCCCAGACCCTGGAATCATGAGACGTGACTCAAGACACCAGACTCTGGAGAAGGTACATTGCCTCCTGCCTGGGCATCGTGGATCTCATTGTCGCCCTGATTGCGATTCCCACCCTGATCGAGAAGTTTATGAACTTCTGGCAACACAAAGGCCAGGTCCAATTGTGAATGAAAACGTGCTGTCGGATGGTGATCAGACGTAGTTAACCGCATCGAAATATGCTGGCATCCCCATTTGCATTGTGGTCTACAACGTGGTGGCATGTTTTGGATGACGACATCCCTCTGCACATATACTGGACTCCTAGGCCCTAGATTTTAAATCTTAGCCTGCTTCCAGGCCACGTCAACAGAGTCTACCACTTCCTGGAGTGCCTACGCATGATGCGACTTTTAAAGACTCTTGCTGGAATTTACTTCGCGCGCTTTCCACAGCAAGGTCCCGGCAACTCAGAAACAGTGCAGAAAATGAATGGAAAGGCTCGACGAGCAACCTATCTCAAATAACTGGCAGCTGCAAAACAAGCGCCCGGGTAATTGCACACGTCGTAGTCATAGGAAATGCTGGTGCACATCCACCTCGGCCGCCGGTATGGCGGTCGCAGGATGATGTGTGGGCAGCTTTTAGGTGGTCAGCTGCACACCAGCAAAAACACGTGGAAGGCCCGCATCTTGAGCTTTCGGGTTGTCGGCCTCCGTCAGCGGCGTGGTAATGGTGTACTGTAAAAGTAGAGCCTTGCAGCATATTGCTAGGCTGCTTTGCCGGGAACTGTGAGCTTCCATGACATGTTTGTGCGCAACACGTTACGCACATCAACAAACAACACTGTCAGAAAGTCCACAGCTTTAGATTCAGACGCAGGTTGCTTATGAACTTGATGAAAGGCAGAAGGGGGCAGCCTGGGGCGACATGCCGAAAGGCAGCATGCAGGGGCTTTCTGATGCTTGTTGCTCAAAGCACGAAATCGGGTCAACGTTGTGAGTGTGACACTACCCATAAAGCTGCGCTGCCTTGGTGGAAGGGAGGAAGGGAGTGGCTAGGAGAGGGGAGAAGGCTGGAGCCGGATTCATTTGCAGCAGTAATTTGTGGAGAAGACATACGCGCTTCCTGGAAGTAGAAGTTTGGTGGCAGTCTCAATGGGATCTGGAGTCAGCAAGACATGATGAGGATCCTGCAGTACATCAGGGAGGTGCAGTTGCTGTCGTTCGCCCTCCGCAAGGACATGTCAGTTGGTTTCAATGTTCGAGGATGTCGGTGCATGGAGTTATCATGTGCAGCAAGACGTCAACCAAAGAAGATTATTCTTAGCGCTCCCTTTGAGGACTTTCGCTTCATCGCGGTCTTCCTCTTCGGGGTATTCGTCGTGGTTTTGATGCTGGGCAGCTGCTTATACGCTGCCGAGGGAGGGCAGAAACTTATGAATTCCATTCCGGCAGGGATGTGGTGGCTGGGCTGCAGCCTGTAAGCTTTCTCCGGTATTCCTCTATTTGGGTAGGGCGCCCTGCTCTGGGAGAAGACCTAATTAATGGTCATGTTTCCCGTTGACATTTCAATTTCCATTTTCTTTGCAGTTCCATTCTCCGTTATTACCGCAATCCCTGAACCTTGTACATTCCCCATAGAATCCGCATTTAACCGTAAATAATCCTCACAGCCCCTGGGGAATCGAATGGTTAGCCGCCCCACAGGTGGGCCACCGTCACCATTTGCACCGTGGGCTATGGTGACATCATACCTACGACGGTGCTGGGTAAACTGGTTGCATCCCTGGTCATGCTTATTGGGTATGGCCTCATCGCGATACCCACGCTGATAGGAACCTTCCAGACCCATCGGGCGCTGAGCCAGGCCAGGCTGATCGAAGCATAGGGGTCGGATATGGCAAAATGGAATCTAATTAAGGCCTTGAGCCTGAAATTTAATTTTCATCAGTTCCTCCTTCAGGATTTGATTTTCGGGTCCTGGTGGCTGTTAGCAGGATTTGATTTCACGTATGTTGCTGGCTCTGACGGAAGTTGGACCTCAAACAAGTTATGTCAGTAGATGATCAGTTTGGGGGTTTGGCCGGCAGCATCTTATTTCGGTGCACCGGGGGCACACTTATCTTATGATCATTTTGTTATCTGGGTAGGTTTATGGGTTAGGGCCTCAGGATTCTATTTCGGGTTTGCGGTCCGCGTCAAAGCCCCATAAACACGCAAAATCAATGATTCGTGATGCTCTAACCCCTTGGATACATATTCTTATTTGCCCCTCATGCCCTAGGAATTTATCTGGAAAAAATCCTGGGCACAACCCCCCAAGGGCCTCCGACGGGTATCCGAAGCGCAAACAGTTGCCAAGTTAAAAAGGAAAGCATTATGTCCAGTGTGGCTACCATGCTGATTTGGGCTGGGTGCTTAGCAGGCCTTGGAGCAATCGCAAGAGCCTGCAGAAGAGAACCTTGTCGTTCTTCCGCCCCGTGCATCTGACTGTGACTCCTCCGGCCTTGTTCGTCCTGCTGCTGGTTTCGCTTTGTTGGAGGAAGCTATCTGGACATGGTCACGCAAGAACCACAAGGTTGGAAGGGAGGGATGGAGGGCGGGAAGGACTTTTTATCCAACAACACCTTGGCATAGCGTTTGATCCGTAGGCGTATAGCTACAGAGACATACTATGCGAAGACGTTAATGTTCTTTGACAACCTGTTGCTCACGGCAGGAGCCTCCCCCTGAAAGCGTGCTGGAGCACTGGTTTTGCGCTGCAGCAGCAGGGCTTTGTCCTGGACATGGCTTCACGGCACAAGTTCACAGGCCGGCCACAGAAGCATGTCTTGAGTTCCTTGCCAGTCTTCTGCAGAATTGGTGCAGAATGCTCCTGGAGGGTAGCCTGACCAGGTCCTATGTCTCCAACTCCTCCTGCGAGTTCTTGATTTCTTTGTATTGCAGCAAGTGCTACGCCCAAGAGAAGCCAGATGACATCCTCGCGCAAGGTGGAGTTCGATATTCCCTCCGCACCCATGGCCCAACATGAAGCGCGCGGCAGGCCTTCTTTTCCTAGAGATTCTTATCCAGCCTGTGAGTGTTGCCTGATGTGCATGCAGAAACAGAGTTCTGTGTGCCAAAAAGACCAGGTCATGTCACAGGATGACTAGATTTGGCGGTCAGAAATTGGCGTGCTCAACAAGAGCATGCCTGGCTGCCACACCGTAGCAGACGACGGGTCAAAGCACCCTTTTTAATTTAAATCATGATAGCTTAACAGTATCAATTTTCAAGACAGCCTGCGGTGTACGCATCAAATAAGTGCACGCTTCTGGTTCAGGTCTAGACCGCATTAGTGTCTTGACCGAGAATTACAAATAGTCAGAATGCAGTGCAGAGCCTTCACTCTACAAGCCCAGAACAGTAACTGCCTGCAAAGCAGCAGGCGCATCACGTTAGCTGGGCTGACTTTGCAGATTCGGTGAGCCTTGCCTCACCCGTCAGTCAGCCTGCTGGCTTGGACGCCCTTCACCGCCATGTCCACTCATGCTTGGCCCCAGTAGGACTGCTTGTGCTCATGATGCAGAGCCTAAGCAACCCGTCTTCTGACCTCAACAAGACTTCCCAATGAAACAGGGTCTTGCTGCCACGATTTCGCAGCAAATTGTCCGGCTCGCGTAACTTGAACACCCACAGATGCAGCCACAGAAAAGCTCATTGAGGTTCCTCACAGATTCATCAGCTAGACATTCTAAACTCTCTGCAGGGAAGTCATTTGCAAGAGCAGCTGTGACAGGTTGTGGCAGACTCAATGCTGAAAGGCATGTCTATGCCCGGCGTATCCGCATCACGTCTCATTCAGAATCCAGAGCCGACCACCAGCAACAGGAGCACCTGTTCTTACATCCCCTAGTAGTGAATTTCCAAGTTTTTAGAAGCTACGCAGTGTGGTACAAAGTGTAAAGTGTAAATTGCTACAGACCGCAGACACAAAGCAAAGGTTCTAGGTGGGACTCCTTTGTCTGCAGCCCAAGCCTGTGCAAGGATCAGTTTCTGTTGTGACGCAGCCCCAGCACACCTTCCCGACCCGGATCTCTGTACAAACAGAATGCAGGCTTGCACACACGATTGTTAATTCGTGCCTCTCAGACATGGCCAAGGCCTTGGAGAACTTGGCTAGAGCCAAAATCCTTATCACAGTCACGCAAGTCCACTGTTCTGGGGGTTTGGATGACACTCTGCCCAGCATGTTCCGTGGCAGCATCAATATCAACTTCGTGCCATCGAACAGGCCGAACACAAGTGCAAATTTTGCTTTCCAAAATCCTCCTCGGAGTCAACGTCTTCTTCGCGCGGAGGGGGTTCCCACGTAGTGGCAGTGAGCGGCCAAAATAGACAGTTTCGAGATCATCCTCCCTCAACAGTAAGATCAGCTTGCATGGATTCTTGAGAGGTCCTGTGGGTTGATAAGCGAAGGCCTTCCCTCCCCAAAAGAAGGCCTGGCAAGCCCTCACATTGAGGTGACCGGGGCCGCTCACCTCACAGAAAGGAGTTTTGGTAATGCTTTACATATTATGTAACATAATTGCCTCCTTCTGCAAGTTCTGCGGGCGTGCTCGTGGAGCCGGGCCTTTAGGCCTAACTGCCTGGGGCTGGACGGATTAAGGGACCCAGAACCGGCCACGGCACGCAAAGCGAAAGTTGGGCGAACAAGGCAGCTGTGTAACAAACAAAGAAACGCCCAAACAGAAAGCAAGTTCTACTTGCTGCAAGTAGAGTGCAAGATACCAGATACATCACACAACATGGAACCTGTACTACGTGATAGGTAGTATACATCACATAGAATGTCAGCTCTATAGCCTCCAGCCGCCCGAAGCTTGGCATGCCTTGTTTTTCTTGTGCGTTCAGCGTTTCCGATTGCGTGTAGGAATTTTGCTGGACGGAATGGCCTTGAAACTCGCAAATTTGGACGCATGTTGATGATGCATGCCTGCTGTCCCATGGCGCAACGGTCCGTCATCGTGGGCCCAAGCATGAGGCCTTTATCATGTTCAGGTTTCGTTTGATGTGCATACAGCCTTGAGCCACCAGAACGTGATGCTCGATGTTTGACATGGAACGCTTGCTGATGACGTGGTTTGACCAACGTGTGGATTTTGTCATTAGGAAGTTTGCGTGCAAAAGGTATCTCGCGTCGCCGCAATCGGTCATTAGCAATGTAAATAGTTGAAACGTATCACACTACATCATTGATGTAATCGATTTGCAGTGGTGTTGGCAATGATTTGGGCCTTCCACATTTCCACCACGTGGCGAGCTGCTGCCATTGCCGCCGGATAGCCTCTTTTCGAGCTCAGACTCAACTTCACAAAACCACACAACAAATAGGGACTCAGTGGACATGCATCAAAGTTTGCTCGGATATGTGTAGAAAGACGTGCCACAGCAAATAAACTTTGGCAGGGTCTTTTGTTCTGGGCTTTTGCCCTTCACAACTTCAAGTTGTAAACGCCGCATGGACATGGCGGGATATAGGTAAGGAACTTTAAGACCCAGTGAGGAATGTTCAAAAGGTTATGATTTTGTACCGTATCATAACCAAAAAAGAACCTGTATTAAGGATCGTGTGTAGGCATCATGTTGGAAGACTCCCATGTCTGATTTCGCTGACCATGTCTGGGGATCCCCTGCCGCAGCCGGAGCTCGACGTCAGACCCTGAGCCAAAACCACTTGCCCTTGTTATTGGATCGTATAAACGACTGCAGAATGCGAGCCTTCCACCTTGTTGTCAACTGGGGGCTCTACGTCGTACAGGATCTTTTGCCCCGGTGCTCGCCTGGGAGGGATGAAACTCTAAATCTGTTGGCAGCCTCGCAATCCAGTGCAGTTTTGCAATAGAGGAAGACTTAGTTGACCGCACATGCCACGCAGCAACATATGTGTTCATGATGTGCATGCGTGCTGAGTGATTAAGCTTAGTCTCAGGTTAAGCTCGGGAGTTTGCAAGTACTCGAGGCATTCTAATAGTTCACAAAAAATGATAAGCCGCAGTGCTCTGGGCATCACAGCGCTATTGCGATTTGGCTCAAAAGACCCCACCCGAAATCATTGAAATTCTTGTTTGAGATTATCATTTCAGCGTCACGAGTGCTTCAGGGCCTGGTCCTGCTGGCGCTCAAGCTGCCCAAAGAGCGCAATTTTCTGCTGAAGCTAGAAAGCCGGAGCCCCGATCGCAAGGGTGCGAATCCAATCTCCGAGAGGCTCTAGCGACTTTGACAGTTGTAATCTTGCTACTCGTTGGCTGGCTTCCCACATTGGATTCGCTTATGACCCTGTGTCAGCATGACCTTCCCGTGTACATTGCATGGTTGAAGACAGGGAGCAAACCTGGAATGATCTGGAATGTATCGGTTCCAAATGAGCAGAGGCAAAATTCTAGTGAAACCCGTCACGGAGGAGGACTATTCCAAGGATAGTGACGCCGTGCTTGATTCGCTGCAAGCACGCAGACAACTGTTAGTTGCGAGACATGTGCGCCCAGGCCACATAATCAACAACTTGCAGAGCGGAACGCCATTGACTCAGCGTGTTGTTTGGCGCCAAGTGCTGGAAGTTGTCCTTTTCAGTTGCCTCCGCCTAGGATTGAGCGCATTAAGCTCACTACGCCAATCCCGCCAAAGCTCCGCAAGCTTGTCATGGCCTCGGCGTCTTGTGGATGGGAGTGTTCAACATCTGCAAGTGTCAGGGCATTCAGGTGATATCATATGCATCCTTCTTGATGGATGGGATGAGGGGGTGATTGGGTGCAGGGAAAGTCCAAGGTGCATGCTTTTGAGATCTCAAATCTTCCTAGGGTATCCATCATGCCAGGCCCACCAGTAATGACGCATTCAATTCAAGTGGCAGGAACTGAGGCATTGACGCCAATTCATCTAGCCTGACTGCAGTCACAAAAGATCCGGAGGCCTCAAATCCCGGAGACCGACCTAGTTTGCAATGGCACCAAACAAGTTCAGGTTCACATGGTCGCTGACTACTTCGGCCTCCACAGGTTCGCTAGCTCGTGCTCTGCGGGGTAACGTATGTATGGTAGGCGTAATGTTTGTCCAAGGAATCTGAACAGTTCGTCCCAACGTGGAAAGCATGTGTTTTTTTGACTGAGGGCTGCCACTTGAATTTTCCAAAAGCAGCACAGTTTTAGGGTGACACGCCGGTTCCCTGCTCTCTTCACTTTTTGGCTCTTGCGGGCGGCTTTTCTGTATCACGCCCCAGTACCGAAGTTCAGCTGGACCGTGGCCACCCGCTGTCCATAGTTTTTGGCTGCCCTGTCAACGCCCCGATATGCAGCCTTGCCAGTCTTTATCCTGATGGTCCATGCCCGAGCGCGCCCTACCCCGCGCTCCATGTTGAAAAGACAACTGGCCTTTGAAAGCAAGAGGACTCAGGCCAGCAGAGTGCTATGGCCCAACGTGGCCTTTTCCATGTCATAGCCCCTGTGGCTTTCAGCATGCCCTGTTTCGCGGTGAGTTCACTGTGTTGGGACGCATCGTAGGTCTAAGAATCTATATAGAGTGCTATCAACATTGGTGCCTTCGCGATGGCCACAGATGTGGCACACTTTATCAAACGACCTGCCTGTAGCGGCGATAGCATTGGACAATCGGGGACATATTCTCTGCCACCCATTCATATGATTGTCATGTCAGCCAGGTGGCATTTGTGATTCCGCTTTTGCCAGAAATGGCAACCACATCTCACGTGTGTGCATGTATGCAGGATCATCATTGAAACACGGACTTATTAAGCTTTTCGAGAGATGGATACATTCTGCTCGTCCCTTTGTCAGGAATGTGGACAAGGAAGAGGGTGAGGATAAGAAGGTGGGACCTGCGAGTCTTTGCGGCTTAAGGGTCCTCGGTTGTGGCACCGCTTACCGCTGATTGGCATGGGTTTTTGACTTCCTGTTGATCAGTCGAAGTGGGCAGTCACCCCTCTAGCAGCATTCCGCATCAATGCCACAGAGTGCTGACCTTAAAGCCCATGGCAATGTCCTCTGGTACGCATCCTTGAAGGGTTACTGACTACAGCCGGAGACATTGATTCCTGTGCACGCAAACAGGCGACAATGACCCTTCTCAAAACTCCAGAAACCAAAATCCCTGCCGGGGGCTTGACTTCTGGTGATTGGGACAAGATCTCTGCAGTGATGCGGTGACGCCAGCATAGTTTCGCAATGCCCCATAGCACTTCGTGTTGTCATCTTGTGCATGCCGGAACATGCGCTTTCGAATGCATTGACAACTAGTCGAGGTTTGGGATGTCTGCTAGTGAACCAACGGCTCAATCCACAACGCTGCTGACTCCTGCAAGCAAAGGCCCGCACTCTGGCTGTGATCTGTGCGCAACTGGATGAGGAGGCACAAGATCTTCTGTTACGTTTCTTCCCAACTCGCAGAGAATGGAAATGCAGGCATTGAAGAAATATCATGGATCCTCAGATGCCTGTTGCCACCAAGGGCATCGCTTGCAAAGTCTCCTCTGTGCGAATGTGTGCAATGATGATTCGATGGGTAGACTGATGTCACTCGTGCATTCTTCTGGCAGGACAAGCCTCCAGTTCAGTTGCAGAAAAAGGCAGCGGAGATCCAAGGCAGCTACGAACCGAACCCACGCTGTTTTTTGGATAGGATTCAAGCCTTTGCCATTCGTCCTTTGACACAAATCTCTGTGTCCTTTCAAGCATAGAGGGGATGTACAGACAAGGTCGCCTTTTGCGTTTGGGGCTAAGATCGAATAGGGTAGGTAACGTTTGTCGTGTTACACCTCATGGGGGGTGGAGCTGCGTGTACAGATGTGCCCGACTGCCCACCGTATTCGTTCGGTGGAGGGTTTCCCTTGCACCACCTCTCCCATTTTGTGCTTCAAAAAAAAAGCCTGAACAACCTTGAGACCACCGCCACATCTGCAGCAGTAGCGCAACTTCTACTCCGATCTTTTTCACCTTTCGGGCTGAAGAAGAACTACTGTGATGATTATCACTGTGACGGATACGCAGGGTTTCCATCCTAATTCATGGTTTTGTTGTACTGCAATTTCCCTGATTTTCTGAATGTTGCGGTTGCAATCGTATGTTCGATTCGTCATGCATAGCACAGAAAATCGACACTGCAGACGACTCCCGGGCATGTACGTGTTCACGATGCCATCGTTTTGCTGGCACTTGCAAAAGGTGAAGACGGCTCTGGAGGCGCGACATGCTTCGTTGCGCAGGGCTAGTTTGTGGCATGAAGTGGGCTGCAGAGCTGTCTGAAACGTGTGCCTTAAGAATTCGCGTTTGGTTCGCATTGTAGGCTTCTGGGTCAAGTGCAGCTGTGGTGACGGTCTTGGGAGCCTTGGTGTAGGATTGGGTTTCTACCAAATGACATGGATCAAAGATTTCTGCAGAGCGACAGACCTCACACCAGGCGAAGTCGCACACTCCGTACCATTGCCGTCGCACCTGCTGCATGGGCAGGCCCTGCCTCCTCTTGTAACAGTCAGCTGAGGTTGCGGGTGCAGGCAATTCAAGCAATTTCAAAGATGCAACCTCCAGATGCCACTGTGTTTGGGCTTTGCCTTCAGCATTCAGCATTGTACTGTTTTGGGCAAATTGAGGATGGGCAGGGAGTTGGAGCGAGATTTGCATCCGCGCGTCACTGAGTGGTGCTGGAGGTTCTTCAGCCGCAGGCTGAGGCCGAGGCCTGCGCCAGAGGGAATGATTTTGGAGCTGTTTCTCCTTACATGGATATGTATCTCTTGATATCTTATGTTAAGTACATATATATATATATGTATGCTCAGTATATGTACGTAATGTGTGAATGCCTTTTGGGGGTCCTGGCTTGGAAGATCTACCCTAGTCCTATGCCGGGCCACCACAACTTGGGCCTTTGCCAGGCCTGAGGCGATTCGGGGTCAAATGAGATGATACATTTTCCTAAAGTTTGGGATGTTGGGATGTCAGGTATCTCTGCCTCGAGCTTCCACAGTTCCAAACTCAAAGCCATCAAAGCCAGCCCTTGTGGGCCAGGCATCGCCTGCAAAGCCTGCGGCAGAAGAGTCGGACAGTCCAGGAAGCACGGGCCAGGTATCGGCTGCGAAGCCAGCAGCAGAAGAGTCGGGCAGCCTAGGATGCATTTTCGCCTCTCCCATGCAGTTGCTCTGGGTCTCAGGATGGTAGGGTTTGGGGTGCATGCGGCATGGCCTTCAAAGTCAAATGGGTTTCGCATTGGTGAGGTCCCCAGGTCCACGGCCCTGACCAGTTTCAAGTGTGCAGATCGGCTCATGACCAGACCGGGATGGTTTGCTGCGCGAGGTTTGTTAGGCATTTGCTTCACTCATAAATTGTGCCCGTACATTTGAGGTCGAAGCCCTCATGGGCTGAAGTCGCGGCTCGCGGTGTTGCTGCAGCTTGGCCAAGCACGGCATGGGATGGTCTCAGTGATGTTGTCACCTAAGCAGCAACACGGGGCTGACTGAAATCTTACCGTCTAACACACCAGTACCAGTTCAAGCCCAATGTTGCCCGACCTAAGAAGTGATGGCATGACATAGGACGGTAAAAGCTTGCCTGCCTGGAGGCTGCATAGTTGAACGTGAGGATTCCTGAGCAACTACTCGCAAGTCCAGCTCGCGCATGGCCTGATTTGCAACCTCTCGAATCCGAAGTTCAGAATCACGTCCCAATGAAAGCCACGGAAGAGAACACAGCGCGCGCAACATAACACCCCGGATAAATGTGCTCAGGCACCTGCTGTGCCGTTGGCAGCAGGCATGATTAGCCTTCCAGGGATTCATGATGCCAGCTTTCTTGGTTGCAGCTGTTTGCCTGAGACATGAGGACTGAGATGGTATGATATGGTATGTTATGGTTGTTGCTTTGCTTGAGCTCGGGCATTGCCCATTTGCCTGCCTGCGCTGCTCTGCTTGCCCATGCAAAGACATGCAGTCAGCAAAGAGAGCCTGGGAACTGAAGCCAGCCAAGCAAGGGCCGCTTCCCACCAACGTCGCCTTTGCGAAGCGGCCGCTGCAGCCCCAACACAGCCTTTCTGGGTCTTCGGAATTGAATTAAGGAAACGCACATTCTGTGTACTTTTACAGGTGAGAGCGCGCATTTCGTTTACATTTACTTTTCCTTGGATCCTCGTAACTAGTGCAGCTAGTTATTGGGCTATTGGAAAGGATGTGCTGTGAGTTGCACTCCAGATTGTGCAGGCTTCCTGAAAAGGTAAATACACCGCAGGGTCTGGTCAGCAAGGGCCCGCACAGCAATTCACTGTAGGAGGTTGACAAACTTGTAATGGCTTCTGCGCTGCGTAGCTCCTTTTACTTGGAGAGTGGTGATTGAGCTTCAAATCTGATCTGGCTAAGCAATCTCAAGTGTCATGAGCCCAAGACCAGAAGTTCCTGCAGCTCCAACTGGCCACGCAGCTGCTTGGCCCAGAAGCACAGAGGTGTTACTGGCACAGCCTCCGCCTCCAGAAACATGTGAAAACCCTCAGCAAGACTCCTTCGCTGCAATGTCTCCTTCGAGTCACACATGCAATCAAGACGTCAATCGCTTCTTGATAGCTGCTCTCCCACTGCTCGGCAGCGGCTTTCCCAATGGAATTGCCCAAGCTACCGCCGAAGGCCTGCCCAACTTTGATGTGTAGCTATGCAGAGCTTCACGTCCAATCTCAAGCTTTGACCATAGCATCTTCCCATCCAGCGATGCTGCTCCTGTACTCGTAGTTGGCAGAAGATGGCCAGCATGGCTTCATTTGCTTAATGTTCATGTTGGGAGTGCTTGACTTTAAACCGTAGGTCCGGCATGGATATGAACAGCAGGTTTGGCCACAGATGTCGAATGGTGCTGGTAGTCAGGGCTTTGAATCTGTGGGTGAAATGGCAGGTTTGGCTAGCTTACTGTCTGGATGAGTGAGGGAGGCTCTTTGACTGTTCAGCTTCTGGACATCTTCTAGGCCGCGCAGTGATATTGGAAGTCAGGGTAACTCATCTGAGGTCATGCTGTGTCAGGGGTGTCCGCATGTCCACATGCCCAATAACCAAGACTGACACCAAAAAGACCCACGAGGTCATGTTGCTTTGTCAAGCACATACTCACACAATCTTGGTGCACATCGCGCAGGATGATGGAAACGCCTAGGCAGCTTCGCATCACCTGAATCAACTTGACCTAACTTGACCCAAACCTGCACCCTTAGCCTGCCCAGGATGCGACGCGGGCAGACCTGGTTGCCAGCCATCGCGGACCCACAAAGCGATCGAACTGGATCATTCCTGACAGGTAGGGCAGTGCCGTGGAAGGGGCTAAAACCTTTACTAGACGTCTGCTTGTTGAGGCAAGGTAGCACACTCAATGTAAACTCAACAATGAAAAGCCCATCCTTTTGAAAGACTGCCACTCAAGGTATCGGTCTCAGAAGCAAAGTGCTGAAGAACTTTCGTTATTGCCACGTCCTACACCGCATGGAATTGTCTTTAGCCTTACCAAATGTCTGGTTTTGAAGGCTCATGGCTGGAGATCGCAGCAGCTTGGACTCGGAGGACGGTGCTGTGGCCAGGTCTGGGCAACAGCTAAACAACTGGGGAAAACCATGTTTCCCCACCTGTTTTGTACATAGTTTAGAGGGCTTGACCTACGACCATTGAGAACCACATGGAAGAGAAAAGTAGAACATGGAAGCTGTGATCTGGCCTGCGCATACGGCAAAGTGTTTGAACAATCATTTGTCGACGTGGTGCAGCCTCCAGGACACGCTGCGGGCGATCTTCAAGAGCGGGGTGACGACCATCGTGTGTCTCCAGTCCAGACAGGAGATCCGATCAACCTGACGAAAGCTGCCGCCAGAAGGGGCAAACCAGCTTTTTCTTTTGACATATTGTAAGATGAGATTGTCAGAGGTGCCCGATGTACGACAAATACAATGAGGGTGGAGACTCGTAGCTCAGATCTCTTGAACTTTAGGCAATGCTGAGTTTTGTTGTGAAACGACCCAGAACACTGGGGCCTTGACAACAGTGGTTGCAGTCCAGTGGCCATCTAGATCTGATTCTCCTGGAGCCCTGCCATGTGCCGGGAAACTTGAACCCATACAGCTTCAGCTCCGTGACGGAGTGCAAGGAGACATCGGTCGCCGTGGATTACCGAAAGATGCTTGATAGCAGATCTTGGATGGCACAGGCTTCAGGATTTTCACAGCTGGGGTTGCACATGATTCATAGCACGGGCAACATCAAAACCAGCGCCAATTGAGGAAAGCAAAAGCTCTTCATCCCAACGTTGCCTTCGTGGAGCAGCCAATACCCGACCAGGAGGCAAGCTGAGGACCGACGGATCAGTAGGGCAGCGTTTTGGCTTTACAACCATCACCTTTTTAGCAGGTTGCAGATGATGCTGTCGTGGAAGACTTAGCGTCCCGGCTCGACAGTCACTTCAGCCTAGATCTAACCTTGGTGGGCAGTTTAGTCTATGGGCTTGAAGACTTCTGGCTGGTTGATTTGGGTGTGCATGCCATGGCGTGCAGGATTGTGAAGTCGCTGGCAGGGTTCAATCTGTTCAAGCTTTGTTGTTGGGTGATGCGCGCAGATAAGAGATCATGCCGTGCGGATCTTTGTCAGAAGAGTCCATGGTACTTGCGACATACTTTGTCAGCATGATCTCTTAGGTTTCCCAGCTGCTGGATCGACTGGCTGCTGGGGAGGCTAATGATGAACAAGCTTGAGTTATCCTCCTGAAACATGGCCACCTACGAAGAGCAGCCGGATGAAGCTACTTTTCTGATTCCTGCTCGCATGCTGCAGGTCCTCTACGTGCACTGCCGTGGGGGGCACGGGCGGACCGGCAGCTGGGCCTTACATGGGGCCGATTTTTTATTCATGGGATTTAGTTGTTGGGTCATCTTACTGAGTGGAGGACATTCAGCATCTTTAAGAGTACATGGAGCTCAGAGTTTCGAAGCAACTGGTTTAGAGATGTTGCAAGGAGCCGAGAAAGTAACACCTTCCACGTGCGTCTCATTGTGGCAAGGTCCTCTCCAACAATCAGAGTTTCACGGGTGGGACCCTCTCGACACGGCATTTGGGGGTTTGTGCCGGTCATCCGCTACTGTATACACATGTACAGCACCATGATCGCCGCCATGCATGATTGAATCGCGGGGTGTGGTCGAAACATGCGTGTGTACGTGGGAAATCGGTGAAACATTGAGTTTAGCATGGAATATGGACAAATTCAGCTCAGGGTTTGAGTAGAGCTGCGAGGCCCATGCCTTCAAGCTCGTGAGAAGTTGTCCAAGAGCCTTCATGCTTTTGGGAGAGACATCTCTTGCTGGCTGTGCGTTTGCGATCTGCCTTTAGTGAAGGTCAGCTCCAAACTGTCGAATCAAAATCTATTCTCCTGCAGAGCGGGAAGCAAGCCAGGGCTCAAAGCTGCAGTGGCTGCGTCTTACGCAAAACATGGGCACCCTGTAGTTGGGCTTTGCAAGAATTTCTTCTTGTGAGTCAATCTGCTGGAATCAATTCAATAGTTTGCAAATGTGAGGCACCATTTGCGCAATTCTCCTCGGGCGGCTGTCTCGTTCTCAGAGAAACCAGTTTCGTCAAAGCAAGGTGGAAGTGCGGTGCCCCAAATCACAGGATCCTGCATGCAAGGTACAAACTCTCCCCAGCAGAGGCAATGGCCCGAACGCAGGCGCGAGCATTTGCTTCTTGCAATCAACCCAAGCATGCTGTTTGTGCTGCAGCGGGGGATGGTTCTGCTTTCTGTTCGACGTGTGTGGCCCCCAGGCCGGCCAATATTTGCATCAGGTTAGTTGACGCAGGTGTGCCATGACGTGCGGCAGCAGCCTGTCTTTGCCGCTGAGGGATATCAGGACAGCCATGCTGTTGAAATCTGAGTCCCATATTTCTTCAAAGAGCCTGATCATGTTCTGTTTGAGCCTTTGCGCCATGTTTCGCCCCGGCGATAAAATTTATGACCTCAAGCGTGCACAGTACTGATTCTCGTGACGAGGAGACCAAAGATGGCTCGAGCTGTGTCATCCTCTTTCCCTCGCAGCGGCAGCAGGCTCGTTCACTTCGAACTGAACATGGTTTGGAGGCTACCAGCCAGGGCACCTGCGTGGTTGGTGGTTATTTCTAAGACAGTTGCTACTCCCCCCAACAACTCGTGGCAGTTTCCGTGCCTATATCTCCCTATATAGGCAGATATAATGGGTAGATAGTGGGGAGATAGTGGTGATTTAGTGTAGATATAAGGGTATATTCGGGTATATAGCACCACATGGTAAGAAAGCTCTCCAAATACTGTACCTGAGATAGTATCGAGATAGTGCGATAAAGTGCGGGGTTTCGGGGGGAGTTGTAATTTCCCCTTACAACGGCAACAGTTCTGGGCTGTTAGAGATAGCCCCGACATAAGCTTTCGATAATGTGATATAGTGCGATATAGTGCGGGGTCTGTTGGGGGGAGTTGTAATTTCCCCTTTAGAACGGCTGCAATTCTGGTCTCGCGGCAGCCACCCCTAGCCTACCTCAGCATGACATGCTCCTGAGATAGTCTGAGATAGTCCCACATTTTGGGGGGAGCTCGAGGCAGGAGTACAAATTGTCTTAGATTATTTGCTGGTTGCTGGTTGCATTGCTGTGAGATTGCCGTGCAGTTCTCATGCAAAGTGTTGGGTGATATCGCTTCTGCCAGAGGTGATCCGCCTGCTTCGGGGTGAGGCGGTGGTTCCCGTTCTAGACAGGCTGGGAGCCTGAGCACCTGGAAGTCTGAACATTGCACTGGTGCCCACCATCTTGCATTTGCCCAAACCATCCCTGAGCAGCAAGAATTGCCCGGCCTTGCTTTATGCAACTTGGCCCGCTCTAGCTGGTCAGAAACCTTAGAGCCTGGAGAGGGGCTTGATTTTAAGATATTTCGAGATACTTATGCCTGTACAATGACGACAGTGTCTTGGCTTCATGAAAAATGTGCCTTAGCAGATTCGAGTTTCTCCAGTGTAGGCTCGATGCAGCATTAACACCCGTATAGCATTGCTTGCTGCACATTTAGATGTGCCTTCTGATGCATGTTCTCCCCACCCAGAAAAAAAGGCTTGCTGAAACTCTGGAGCTTCGTGCCGTCTCTGTGGTTTGGGATATCTTTCCATCAACGCCAGCTTGATCAGTATCAGTATCCAGCCACTCATGCAGACGTATGAATTTTGGATGCAGGGCGAGCAGCGCAGCCTATGGTCCTGGCGCGTCCAAGCAACGCGGCAAAGCAAATACTCGGACACCCATCGACAATGGACATTCATGAGATAAGGCAGCCTGCCGTTTCTCGAGAAGAGATAATTTCCTGCAAGGTCCCCTAGCAAGACCACGACAGTGTTGAGGATTTTGTGCTAATGCACAAACTGTTGCCCTCTCTGAGGTATCCAGTTGAAAAGATGATGGAGTGGCAGGCCTTGCAGTATTAAATGTGTTTAGCAGAGCTGTTTACCTCTGGCGTCTCAAGCCTTTGAACTGTCGCGCTGAGCATCAATCAGTCTGTACAGTACTGACTGCGAGCTGCGGCACGTCGGTTTTGTATTCTGCCCAAGCACAAATCCACGGATGCATGCTAGTGACAAGTGATCCGACAAATGTGCCTTGCTGTCAGAGATAATGTGCAAAGGCACGACGTCGGATCCTTGAGGTTTCATGCAAGAAAACCTCATTCTATTTTGGATCTAGGATGTGGCCAGCTTGTCTTGTTGCCATTGAAGTCGCAGCACAGAGCCAAAGGCCTGAGGAAGCCTAAGAGCACCAAGCTCAAGTCAAAATATTCCTTGACAGGGCAAGGCCAAGGAAGCCGCCGACGCCCTCAACAACAGCAAGCAAAAAGCGGAGGGGAAAGAGGACCTTGAGGCTATCTGAATTTCAGTCATGGTGCAGTCCCCTCTGAGTGGGGCTCAGTGTGTGCATGTCCAAAGGCCTATTGAGTGTAAGGCTTTGGGTTGATTATGCGGTCTGCTCAAAAGTCGGCTCGTCACTTTCTTGAGCATCAGGATGAATTGCAGAAAGCTGTGAAGCTCTTCTGGGAGGCGGGGCAATCGGACATCAAGAATTGTCGTACTCGACGCGGCCCCACTATTTCTCACGATGAGGGCACATGCCATTGCCATGTTTACATGCCATTGCCATGTTTACGATCCTGGATCGTCGGGGACACTGCATGATTGTAGTGGCCATTGTCGCCATAGAAACAGGAAGATACACCTGGAAGGCCAACCCTTAAAAGCTGTTCGTCGTACCTTGAAGAATCTTGCCGTTGTTTGAACTCCTTAACTCAAGCCCTGAATCTGTTCGTTCCCGATTTTGACTTTGCTGTGAACACAAGCGGAACACAAGCACCCAAACGGAAAGCTTGATGTTCCCATCATTTGTAGACAGCGCCGAAGCCATACTGCTGAGGCCGCCAAGCTGAGGCCAGATTTCTCACGAGGCGCACACTGATGGAAAAGTGGGAACCCTTTGGAGAGATTAGAGAGTCCTCGGTACTCAAGTGCCAGTCAGAATTAAGCATTCTGAAATTTGGAACAGATTCTGGCCAGGCTACCTTGGTCTTGCACGAGCACTACGCATGCTGCACCTCGGACATCGCATGAGCTCATGTACCTACGAGCATCCGGCAAAGACGGCCGCGAAGAGGATGCAACCGTGCATATTGCGAATGGTAACAACCTGCATTAGCCAAATGTCGTACCCGCTCTTGGGGTAGCATGCGCAAGCTCTTGGAGCACATGAAGCAAGGTGGTGTGTAAGCCGAAGCAGGCTGTGTAAGAACGACTGGTGGTGCTTCGATGTTTTCGCTTCTCTTACAAAGCCAGTGATACACGTGTCTAGAATAGATCTTCCCTTGCCAGCAGGGCACAGGTGCCTTTTGCTTGGCTTCCTTTGCTTAGCAAGGAAGCAACCTGCTGATGCCAAGCATGCAGTGCTTCACGGCCTGGAGCACTGCGCCGACGATGGAGCCCTGCTGCACCTCGGGCTGCTGGCATTACGCGAAGCCTCTCAGATCTGTACCCAACTGGATCTGTGTGACATGCGGGCCGCGCAATTATGTAGCTGCTCAGATTTGCTTCAAGTATACATTCTAGATCTGTTGAGATCGGAACACCCAGTGTAAACCTTGCAAAGCTCTTGAGAACCAGGCAAGAGCTCCAAAAGATAGACAAGGAGCTAGAAAAGCAGACCATCTTGGAGGAGGCGACACGCAGGGAACGCCATGCTCCACTGCTTTTTTTTGGCCTTTCGGTGAACTCTTCCGCCGCTCTGCAGCGCCACCTTCCGACGGATTCCGCCACTATGGCATCCGAAGATCATCCCAGCCCCTGTCTTGAGCATAGCGACACTGCTGCACGCAAAAATGAAGTAAAGTGGCCAGTGGTCCAAGCAAAATCTACTCCTGAGAGTGCAAGGCCACCGCCAGGCTTTGGATGATATTGTGCGGTTTTCCATGTCATCAGCACTGTCCCGCAGGAAGTGGGTATGCTGATTCTTGTTTGTTTCGCAGGATGCTCCAGCCCCTGCAGCAGAACCAGCAGCTCCAGCGATCGCGGCGCCGGCGATGGCATGGAAGCCAAAGGCGGGGCCCTATGGGTTAGAGCATCTGATTTGGCTTCTTTGTCGCCGAGGGGCTTAGAATACTGGCTGACATGAGCAGTAGCAGCCATTATGTCGGGTTTCGAGCGGCAAGCGCTGTACACAGCATAGATAGGGCTTTGCGATTCCAACGGCGTGTCGAGCTTCATTTGTGAATGCTTCGGGTCTGGGCGACCAGATATGGCAACCACTGCGTAGGCAGGAACAAAGCCGAGTGCCGCATGTTGTGGAAGGCAAGTTCTGCAGGAAGCAAAAACCATGCCATAAGTTCTGGGGTGACCCTGCAGGTTGCCAAGCCGGCTTTGGTCATGCCGCTCGCTGATCGTCGTTACATTTACTGGATAAGGTTGATCTCAGGATAGCCCCAGCTGTATGCTTGAGAGAGGTTCCGGAGTTGAGTTTGGACTATGTTGAAGATTGTTCTTCGCGGACTGACATTTTTGTGCGCCATGGCACTGTTCATATTTTGGCTGCTGCATGTAAGTAAGCTTACTATGCCGCGGCGCAGAAGGTCAAACTTCTCGAGATATCGCATAGCTGCCGACCCCAAGCAGATCCTGCCCTCAATCCTTTCAGTGTCAACCTGACGCCCAACTTCTGGCAGGTTTGTTGGACATAGAAATTTGGTCGATCACATGAGTCGCGGTCAAAATTACCGTTTACTTCATTTAGCCTAGGCGGCAGTTGTTGCGCAAAAATCCCCAAGATAGATAGGGGACGTCCTAAACTATAGGCTTAATTTATCTAAGCTGGGGTTGAGAGAAGGTCCCCCAAACATGGAAAAGCGATAGGGGACGCCCAAATTCAAAAACCAAGAGAGGCCAAACAAGTAATTTTGACGCCACCTCACATGAAGCAAGATGGTACAGAGGTGTGCGTATGCACGACTACTTCTGTAGTCGCACAGCTGATGTTGTCAGATTTGGGGATCAAGGGCAGGCTCAGAGTGCAGGTTCTGAGCGAAACTTCTTGAACCTGCAAACGACGAAAGGCTCATGGGCCTGCCAGGTTGCGGCAAGTGCCTTGTCTGCTCATTGGATGGTCTTGTATGCCGAAGCCTCTAGTGAGATAATCCCCTTCAAGTTGCCGCAGCCAGCAGCCTGTGTGGCTGGTAGGCAAGGATCCGTTACTACTGCACAAGCGGACTGACAGCAGTTGTGCGTTTAGGTGGGCTGTTGTTCGCGATGAAGCATTGGCAGAGAAGTCAACGTCCCAACATTTCTGAAGAACATGCTAGAAAACATGACGCTTTCATTTCTGTATGCAGCTAAGGAGCACCTTTGCAGACCAGCTGGTCAAGTCGGGCGGCGGCATTTTGGATGCATGAAGTCTTATCAGGGAGATTGGCTTGGGCTTGACTCAGCTTGCTGTTTTTGTCGCAGTTTTCAGCTCAGAGTGACAGCCAGCTCGCCTAGGGCATGTACAAGAGCTGAACTTTTCACTTGAGGCTGGGAGCGACTCTGCCAAGATGAGCTGTCTGGCCGCGATGAGTTCGAGCGTGGTATTGGGCCAATTGCCAAGGCAAGGCGGTGCTCCCCTGGGACGCTTCCGAGAATGATCGCTTCCAACATACAGAATTGCATATCACATGCGTCTACGTCAGGCTTCGCCTCGCAGGTTGCCCCAGCATCAAGCCACCAGTTCGGGGTTTCTTCCAACGTCTGTAAGCACTTCTTCTAGCGTTGTGTTCGGCAGGACAGCAGGAAGCGCTTGATTCTGGACCGGACCAACGTTGCCAAGAGTGACCGTCAGTGCCGTGTCAAATCGCAGACAGGCCAGATAGTATTTCGTTCAGGGACGAATGTACTAAGATGTCTCTGGCCGCCTGCCCCGTATGTGGTGGGTTTTGTCGTGAAGGTTCTACACAACATTAGCATTTGAGCAGTGCCAGAAGTGCTGTTGTCTGGCAGGTTGGCGTTGCTTTTCACAACTGTTTGCCACATAGCAGCGCAGCGAGATTCTTGTTATCAAATGTGTAGAGCTTGTGTGGAGTTACCTTAGATGGATACGCCTTGGGTATGTCGTCCTCCAGACTCATTCCTTTTGCTCAACTTGCTGTGGCTCTCGAACATGGGCCACATGCGTGTCTAGCTGCCTGCACTTAACGAAACTGCCTTCCAGCTCAATGCCAGACTTGGAAGGTTAGCATATGGAACACGCCCAGGACATGACCCAAGCAGAACATCTGCGTTTGACACGCCCAGGTGCTTCCTTGGTCTGGCTTTCAACCCCAAAGCCGCAGAGCCTCATCTGGATTCAGGGCTGCAACCTTTTTTGTGTTTTTGGTGAAATTCGTGGCATGGTGCAGGCAGCTACATGTTGCGCGCGTTACGGAGTTGGTCCCGGCAAGTTTTTTGTAGTAGAGGGCCTCGACAAGCTGCATGCACCAAAGCTACGGCCGAAGAGATAGTGAGAAGCAAATAACATCCAGAACGCAAGATTACTGAGGGTATCAGCAGAAACTAGTCATAATCAGAACGACCATCAGAGCACTCAATCTCCAGCGTAGTAGCCAGTAGCAATCATTCGCGATCGGACGAACAGCATCATCGCACCAACACCAGGAGGAGGTTGGACATGAGCAATAGTATATGTCTCGGCCGAGATAACAACTGCGCACTTACACGACGGTTCATCACCTCAGTTGATGATAGATTGTTATTAAAGGGACCACGTCGGCGATTGCTGCTGCAGGAAGACGCAAGATGTAAAACGTACACCATCCCAGGATCACGCTAGCAACTTTCCAGGCTGGAGCTTGTTCATGTAGCCTTGAGCTCAAACGAAGCCGATTGGGCTTGCTTCAGATGACAGAATCATGAGCCGAATGGTGCTAATTGGAGCCATATTGGGCTTCTGAGCCCTCATTGCAATTGGCTCTGCCACCACAAATTTGCATTACCGTTTTTGATCACCACTCTTCAGTACCATGGTGCAAAAGGGGGTTTCTCATTGAGATTGCCATCGCCACACTTCCGCATTCATCTTGACGATTGTTAATCAATTATGTTCATTGTCAGTGGAAGAACTATAAGTTGATCTGCAGCATGCGCTTACCATGCGCGACGTCTGAGGACTCGTGGAATTTCATATCTTCTCCAGCGTCTGAAAATTTCTCCTCATTGCTTCCTTGGCAGATAGCTAAGGTCTGCGTGCATTTTGCAGCCAGCGCTGCTGAATGCGAGGAGTCTCGAGCAAGAATGACCTGGACGCAAGCCCTTGAAGCTTCCTTACCTTGGAGGCGGCAAGGAGTTTTTGTTTCTGATTTTTCAATGGCACACGCGTGCGGCGGGCCAACTTTGAACTGCCCTTGCATTTTCTTTGCTCTGTTCATTTCAGCGTTGTGGGCTTCCTTTACTGGCCTGTCCGGTGACAATCAAGCCATGCTTGCCACTGTTGAGCAAGTCAGCAAGATCTACATCCCACTTTGGTGAGCACAGCAACGGCCCATGTCAGTTTCAGGAGCGTGTGGCCAAGCGTACTGACCACCCAACTATTCGGTATGGTGGCGGCAGAGGAGCAGCTCTTTGTCGTGCATTCCAGCGTGTTGCCGGTTGTATTGTTCCTTGGAGTTGCCTGGAAGAGCTTGACGCTTCAAGTGTTTTGACGATGCAGCATCCATTGATTGATGCCTGCAGCTGGCAACCAGGAGGTGTGTCAGCATTCATCGGAAGAAGCAATCCAAAGTTGCATGGGTGGGGTGGTTAGTGGCCTTGAGCTGACGTGAGGTTGCTCTTTGTAGGACACGCAGTTTTCCAGTGGAATGAAACCTGGGAAGAACGCTTGGTACTTGTTGTCAGCATTCGCGCGCCAAGCCCTTGTTGGCTGCTGGCTGCAGCCCAGGTTCGCGGCATGGCAGATGCGTTGCAGCTGCCAACACTGGCTGAGGGCTTCGAGGAGATCATCACCATTCAGAACTTTAGAAGCAACTCATGCGCTTTTTACTTCCTCGCAGCTCATCAAGAAAACGGCCCAGAAATGGCTGTCTGCATGAGCGGACTTGAAATCTAGACACGGCTCTTTTCAGCAAGTCAACTGGACATGGCCATGATTGGCCATGTGCCCAGTAGTCATATAAGCCTCGCGAACAGGTCCTCCATGGTGTTGTTTAGCCGGTGCAAGGAAGGCAGCAATGTAACGGCAGAACGGGCCTTTACATGAATTCGCTGGAACGGAGATTGAGATGCTGCCAGCTAGAGGTTTGCCAAGTGAAAGCATCGAACCAAGGAATTTCGCGGAGGCTGACCACCTCCTGAAATGTTGGGGTGCTGAGCCAGCTAAAGTCAGCCAAGGCCCAAGAGAGAGGATGAGCTGCCAGCTTCGTTGTGAGTGGCACCACCCCAAGACAAGTAATTCACTTCGGATCGCTAGGGTGTTCGGCTTCCATCAGTCCCTACTCATACCACCAGGTCCGGTCGGCTTCTTCAAGTTTCCTACGACACCTCACATCTTCGACCTGACCAATGGCAAGGCTGGAACGCATGTTACAAGTCGTGACACTCTTGCGCCGCTGTCTTGAATGCCACTTCCGCGAACATGTGTTGATCTGATTCACGCATGCATCGCAACTTGCACGCTAGGACAAGGTGACAAAGAGCAAGCAAAGAAATCGTGCTCAACCCTGCAACTTTGGTCAGGCTCTGACAGAAAGTGATCGCCTGTTGAGTGAGACGGAGGCCCAGCAATTCTACGATGCCTGGTGCTGTCACAGAAAGGAAGTCGTTTTGTGATTCGAAGCTTATGCGAAAGTCGTCAAGGGGCTTTTGACGAGGTTTTTCGATTCTTTCCAAACCAGAACAAAGCTCTAGCGTGGGAAACAGTTTCAGCCAGTTTCAGCAGTATCTTTTTGCAGAAGACGGCGCCCCTGGGCAATGCTGGTTAGTTAAAAATGGTATGGCAGGGAAGTCGAAGGGATTGTTTTCCAGGATGGGTTTGGGCGTTTGCGTCGGGTGTAAACATGGCCCTCGATAAGCTCCTTTTTGGGAAGCATCATCATGCTTTCATTGTTCTGCCGAGCAGGTTTCAAGTTCCAGAGCAGGTTCCGAAGTGGGTTCCGTAGTGGGCAGCGATTGCTAGGGATTCGTGCCTGAGGTAGGAAGCGCTGTCTGCTAAGGAATCCTGACGAATCCTGCTTTGAAACGGCTGCAGCGTCAATCGTGAGGTGTGTTTTTGGCCTTATTTGTCTTAAACCTCCAGGAAGCCTAGCCGACCATCTGCCAAGATCCGTTGTTCTAGCGCTGCCTGCTTATCGCACTGACAACCCCCTCCAGTACCGCAAGTGAATTAACTTCCTTCTGCAGTCAACTAGGGGTACAAGGAGATTGAGGCATGTATGTTACATGTGTGTCCACTCAAGGGAATTTTAGGGAATTTGCAACAGACATGCAAGCTTGAAAAAACCCTTCAATCAAGTGCAGCACTGCCCAAAGGTTGGGGCAGGGCTTCAGAGTTTGCGGACAGGTCTGTTGATCAGTTGTGTCCTTTCCTATGGGCAGACCAAGGATGGCAAGACAACCGTTATCGTGGAGGATGCGGCAATGGGAATGTATGCAGTTTGGCCTCCATGTTCATAAACAGCTTCGTTTGAGAGGAGAAGATCGACGGAGCCAACCTCGGCATCTCGCTGACAGAGCCGTGGCAGATGTTGAATTCCGTAGAAATTCTTTCATGGTCAACCGGTTTGAGGAGAAAACCTGATCCAGCTGGAACACGTCCGACTGTCATTGACTCCGCGCCATGAGGAAAGCTACGAACCGCTGTTCCAGAACAGGGCGCACTACGTATCCAGCAGCTATGCCACGCAGTGGAAGGCCGCTTTGCAGATCGGACTGCCAGTTTGAGATGCCCTCGATTGGCTGCATCCATGCTGCCTGTTTTTACATGTGAAGCCTAGATCATATTTCATATATAACATTCGCACCCAACTTTGGGCTGGTTTTCTTGAGCTCTACAAGGGCATCTTAGCCCCTTTGGAGCGAGCAGCCAAATCACAAAGAGTACTGCTGAGTCCTGATCTCATCCTATTCGAACAATTCTGCAGTTGGGCCACGCAGCAGCATGGTACAACGTTACATCTGTCCCTAAGCCCTGTTAAGGTCCTGTCCCAACCCTAGGAAGCCAGCAGTGTCGAACCTCTGATCTTTGTACATCAGAATGCCTGGCCGCCAACTGCAAGCCAGAGGCCTTGGATACCTGGTGGGAAGAGCACGGATGGGCTGTCTGCCAATTGCTTGAACCCGAGGCAACTTGGTTCTGCATTTGTGGTCTGGCAGTTTGGCACCAGGGCCTCACGATGCATGATGCTCTTGCTTGGAGCTATTCAGAGATTCTGTGCCGGTCTAGGATTGCTGTTCAACCAAACCCTGCCTGACAGTCTATAGTCTTAGTTCTTTCCTGGAACCATGTCTTCGGAGGTAGAAGTTCTATTTGGGGAGTGGCTGTGGGCACGACACAGCGTCGCCTACACAAAGCTACCAGCGTGCCTTGTCTGGGTTGACACTGTAAGGCTTGAAGAATTTGTCCCTTTTGTCTGCCGCTGATGTTGGTTTCCGTCTTGATGGTGCATGCTCAACCCAGGTATTTCGTGGCCTTCGACATCTACAACAAGCGAGCAGGCCGAACAGCCTGACCACTTAATTTCAGACTCGAGCTGCCAGATCCTGACGACTAAGTGCTCAGTCTGAAGCACGTTGAACAACGTCACCCCACCATGGTAACTGGAAGCTCTAGAAGAGCGCGGCAGCTCCCAATCCTACCGCAATGACCTCGCCACGCACTCCTCAGGGCGCTTTCTGAGTGTGCGAGAGCGGAATCGGCGCCTGGAGGGCCTGGACATACCAGTGCCTGAGATGTCCATCACAAAAGGAATGTGTTTTGCATGTTGTTAGCGTAATCAAGGAGTTCGCAGATGTTCTGGGGTCAGTTTGTTCACAGGATCGTTTCGCACTTCACGCCCACGTCTATTTCTTTTTACAGCGTGTTGTCCATGATTCCTCACATCAAGCACGCATGATGTGTTCGCTGTATGCATCTTCAATGTTGTGTAGTCATTCTGCTTGGCAGCCAATGCAATCTAGACAGTAAAAGCTGGGAAAAGGGTGCCAGCTTGTTTACATGTCGAAGAAAAGCATTCAAAATCAGGCAAATAAAGTGTCAAGCAACAGGGAAGAGGGCTGCCAGCATCAGAGCAGCATTGGAAGCGCAGTGTGAAGAAAGATTGTTGTACTAGAGCTCTTGAACCAAAGTTTTCTTGAATGTCCCTACATGTATCTCGATTATCCAAGGTTGTGCCTCAGCTTGCTGAGCGCAGCTTCGCAAGCAAGGAAGCACTCCAGGCAAGGATTTGGACTCCACCTCCATCGACCACTGCCATGCCGCTTGTGCGTCGTTTTGTCAGCATCCTTTTCTGGCGCAGGCCTTTCTCGAGCGCGGTTCTGCTTTCTCGGATGGGCCACTAGAGGGGGTCTACCTGCGCGTCGCCGCTTGCTTCAATCTCTTTTGGGAACGGCTTGCAATGCTTTGATGGCTGCTGAGGGGATCTTGATCCGTAACCTGTTTGAAGCAGTTTGCGCTTCCAACTTTCTTTCGTAGATGCCCTTGGCATGGCAAAGCCCAACCAATCTCCACAGTGCTTCTAAACATGTCAACTTGACACGTGAAGCCATGTTTTGACTCTGAGGATGATCCTGTTGAGCAGGGAGGTGGTCTATGGCATCAGCGTAGAGGGAAGCATCCTGACGGCAGTTCAGAATTCACTCCTTTCTCAGCAGTGGGAGGGTCAGAATTGTCGAGGCCTCCGGACACTACGCACGTTAATGCCACCGGATGGATTACCGTCCCGCGTTTTTGCCACGTTTTGCTGGCATCGTCCAGGCTGGACAGCATGTCTACAGCTGGGAGCATCCAGCACGGACCTTTCAGGTGCCGTGCACGAGAGTTTCCCGTCATCACAGCATCCAATAGCCACTTGATAATCTTGCCTTTTGTGGAGAGCCTGTGAAGACCGGAGCCGGCTTTGCCGCCTTAGTCCAAAGATCGTTCCTATGAGTCCAAGAATCGTTCCCACTAGTCCAAGCTATGTAGGGGTGTGAGCAGTTCTGATTTATTTTCATCATCGCCCCATTAGTCCAACGATCGTTCCCACTATTCCAGGCTGCGCTCCATTTAAGTGCAAGTGTGTGAGGAGTTCTGATTTGATTTTACCATCGCCCCATTAGTCCACGGATCGTTCCTACTAGTCCAAGGATCGTGCCCATTATTCCAAGCTACGCTCCATGAGTCAAAGCTCAGCCGCAATAATGCTTGTGTTCCAAGAGCATATGATAATCACAGCATCCATGCCTAAAGCCTAATAACGTTGGTATTCCGAGAGCATCCGAGGCGCGCACCTCAAGAACCTCAGCAAGTGAGAAGAAAAAGGAAATCTACTCTGAAACACCCCAAACAACCGCAAGTTACAGTGGATTCAGTGCCTCCTGCACCTTCCAACAAAAAACACAAAAACCGAGCACGCTTTTTAGGCGTCTCAAAGTCCTTGAAACTGTGGCGAAACTGTGGCGAAAGCACCATTCTCGCCCAACTGCTGCACAGACGGTGAGACGTGTATCAATGCACCTTCACAGGTAGGACGGGTAATTCCTGTGCCACATCTAAGTCCACATCCAACTGGTAATTCAGACAGGGCTTGGTTTGAAGCGTGGGCCAGGGAGAAAGTAGGATGTTGGAGAAATGGAGGTCTGAGAATGTGAAATGCAATTGGCTTTCGACAGAAACTATTTGTTGGCCGATTAGTGTTCTGGCAATGACACATGTCTCGCTCTTTTGCAACAGTGTGGGCCATGGGACAGTGCTACCGCGATCCACACCCGAACAAGCTTGACCTGGTTTTGCACGAGGTAATGATCAATGTAGGCCGTCGAAGCAAGAGTAATGATCTAGCTCATTTTGAAAGGGCACTTCGTAAACCTATGGTCACAGGATGCTCCGTCGGGGTCAAAACAGGTTTCCTTGCGTTCGTTGTCACATTCTTCATCTGGAATCTTGGCGCCTGTCAAGGATAGTGCGGGCCGACTTCATCCAGACGATCCAGGACGGCATATGCTGAAAACTCAAGAGCTGAATTCGCGGCACAAACGAACGTACCTTGAATTTGGAGTTGGGTGGGGATGGAGGTCAATAGTTGGGGGGCTGCACAACCTGCATTTTCAACATTTCAGGAAGCCATGGTGCATAAGGCCGGTTGATGCCACAATTTTGCAGCGTGTATGGACAATCAAGACTGCTTGGCACTCGTATTCGGAAATTCTCTAAGCCGCAAACACAACGTTTCAGACTTTAACCACACTACTCGCATGCTGTGAGGAGGGTGGGCATTGGATCCACAAGGACATTATGAAGCCCAGGGCTTCTCGACAGCCCGCGGCATTTTTGGTATGAATGCGTGTGCTCCTAGATTTCCTGCCGCTGGAATTCGGTTGATCTTCTTGCGCGTAGGATGTCGAGCGAAATTGTTTGGCCTACTGAGCCTACGTTTGCACTGGGTGCTGGGCTGAGTTTTGCAGTTTAGACATTGTGGTGTCACTGGCTGCTCTGCAACACATCTTCTGCTGTGTGCTCAGCAGACATGGAACGACCTCTCTGCAGCTGGAGGCTGTGCCAGCTCACCAGCTATGTGCCCGGTCCCAAGACATGAAATCAACCTGGATCTCGTGAAGTTCCGAGGGCGCGTGGTGCAGCGCTGACATTCCTTTATTACATGGCATCGCTTTGAATTGACGAACCTAGTCCTGCTGCAGGGTTTGGAGCACGTATATGTCGTAGCCGAGAAATTGAGTATCCCATCTTTGAGCGCCACAGTGTTTAAGTGGAATCATTCGCATCAAAGCAATTTGTACGTGTGAGTAATCTTGCAGGCTCGAATTAGCTGCTCATCTAAGCCCGCGGGGGTACGTAATTTTGCAAGAGTGTACAAGTAAGGTACAGATCCGAGAACCGCGGCATTTGATGAGGTCTGGCTTGTCCATGCAGCGGCTTCACATACACTATGGAATCAATCCTGCCTATGGTATGCTATGGTCAATGTGAACTGCATACCTCTCTTGCCAGACTTTATGAGTCGCGTCGTCTTTCAGCACGAAGCACGCTCTAGGTGATGCTTGGTGTTGGCTATTTGTACAGAAAGCTGGTTGAAAGGAAAAAGGAATGGTTGAAGATGGTTGATGACACCTCAGGTATTTTCGTCGACATCAGGTAAGGGCTGGCGAACGTTCAACTCAGGAGCTTTGAGTTCCTTCACGCTCTCATGCGAAGCACCCTCACAAGCTTCGTGGGTTGCAAAAAGGAGGAGTATGCTGTTATCCAGAAGCAGGCTCTGGAAATTCAGCAAACACCCTCCAGAGCGCGAGCACCCAGCGGACCTGGCATGCGGAAGTGTCAGCTGTGTGGCCTGACTTTGATCCTTGGCCGCATCAGGGCTGCTGCATCTTCAAGCAGGGTCTGTGCTTGTGTCCCTCGGTGCCAGTTGCGGCAATTGAACTTTCCTGTGCTTTAGTATCTGGCTTCATCTTGACGCCTCCAGTCCGATGTGTGCTTTTGCATGCCTTGACCTGGGACAACGCCTGGTTTGCAAAAAGCTGTGTTGTTTCAGCATGCTGCAGCCATTACTCTTCAATTCCTAGAAGCCCTGCACATCTTTTCCTGTGACCAAGCTTCGGTCAACCTCCCTCATGGTCATTCGTGGATGTTGGGTGATCAGTTGTTTGAGGCTTATGATAAGAGGGCTAAAGATGAGTCTTCTTAATGTCATTCTTGACGGAGGGCTTTGACAAAAGTGCTCCTGTTCTGATCACAATTCCAATTCTTTGTTGAAGCCATCGCTAGTCCATGCTAGTCTTCGTCCCAGAAATCACTAGCAAGGGTTCCCACACCAAACCCCAAACAAATAACAAATAGAATTGGAGGCTTATGATTAGAGGGCTTACGCTGAATCTTCTTGACAAAGGGCATGAGTGCTTTTACTGATTTGCCCCGTTCTAGATCTACTTCATTGTTGGGGCAAGGTCTTCAGCTGGCCCATGGTAGCCTCCATCCGAAAAGGTCTCCGGCAAGGGATCGTACACAAAACCCCAAGCAAGTACCAAACGGCACAGCGCAAAACGACATCTATGAGCACCATGAATTACACGGTGTATCCTCCACCATCATCATTGCCGTCATGATATTATTGCCATCATCATGCTCTGGCATCAATTCTTCAGGGTGTTACGTTTTTTTCCCAGAAAGGCGTTGGGAACTTGTCTGCTGCACCCAGACCCCAACACTGATACACTGCAGCTTCCAAGGATCACGCCTATTGCCCTGTTGTGCTACAAAGTTGCAGACGGACAAGGCTCTGGCCATGCGTGTGTTTTGAAATGGCAGTCCACTAGCTTGAGTCGCTGTACTGCTTCCATCACCCCCCTCAAGATGTCGCAAAGGTGCCAACAGTCACAGGGACGGTTGGTGCGGATCACGATTGGCGTAGCTGTTTTTGTTCTTGAGGCCTCTGCGCTGTCACTAGCTTCTTTTCATGCTCGGGACAGTAAAAGCCAGAGAGCAAACAACATTGACTTCCAGCAGGCGGGGAGAAGATCTCATAAGTTATCCGTCTCAGCGTGTGTGACTGCAATTGGATTTTTTCAGATCGGTGCATCTTGCAGACATGTATACTGCATGCACGGATGATCACAGACGTTCCACACGCCCAAAACCATGAGCTCACCCGCAGCTGCAGAACCTGTCACTGCAGCATCTGGGCTCTAAGCAGTGTTTAGAGCCTCCAGATTCGCAGATCTCAAGTTTCAGCACGTAGTGTCAATTGGACAGACTAAGTTATTCTGTGGTAGAACCGCAAATTCATTTGGCATGGTGCTGCTGACCTGGTTTCTTGGTTGCACTTGGACATGTGCAAAGCATCGTAGACTTGGGCTTACGCGAGTCTCAGCAGGTTCAGCGGCGGCTTGGAGAAAACCTCCAACATGTCGACCAACCACGGATTACTGGCCAGGAATGCATGGAATCCCGCTCCGATGCTCAGCCAGCAGTCAGCTCCGTTGAAATCCCGCAAGCGGACTTCAGACAATTGAAGAATATCAGCTTCGTAATGCCCTGATAAACGCATCATAAAACCAGGCCATATAGGAACATCATGGACCTTCATGAAGCTCTGGTCCACGCTTGCATTTTTGGATGATGCTGGGGGAGCCGACAATCCATTAAAGAAGCATCCGTGTGCTCGTTGGGAAGCCTTATGAAGCAGGCAAATCCAAGTCCACAGTCACCATGGTGACCAAAGCTCTAAGCCTACTCCTGGTGGAGGGGCTGCGGGAGGATGGAAAGGTATGGGGACTCGTGGAGGCCAGGCAGGCCAGGCATACCCCATGAGGCGCAGCACCTTCGAGGACCAAGAAAACTCGCGTTCCTGGCTTGGAAGTCGTTCGCATGGAGCGTGGTCAGTGAGGATGATCTGTTTTCAAGTTGGGCCTCAGCACACGAAAGCGGCCATAATGTCTCAAGAATTAAGTGGATTCCTTTCAGAAAACAGCGTCAATGGGACTGCGTTGTGCATGTGCATGTAGCAACCCTGGGCCGTGCAGCTTGTTCTTTTCTACCGCGTTGCAGCTGAGGAACCCTGGTGGAAGTCAAGTGTATGCAGGTGTGTCATACATACCAGCAGTGCGCTATGCACATGCTGGTGTGAGATCGGTCGTGGTGCCTGCTCCCGTGCCTGGGCCGAAATACAAAGATGTGCTGGTGTGCCGGTTTCTGCGGATAGGCATCAGGCCATCTCGAGGCCGGAGTATGGGTAGGTTCCGTGTTTTCTGAGCTTCGATCATTTTTTGTCACAATCTTGCTTCCTCCTGCATCTAGCTGCGAGTGAGGCCTCGAATCACAGCTACCAGCCGCCAGCCGTTGTACAGCGAGTGAGCGCACCCGTTTATCAGTACCCCTACACCATGGCAGCTGGCCGAACACAAGCAGCACCGTGGACAGGGAATGTGGGGCAGCCCGCGAGTTATGTGCCCCCTTCCTCTGGAGCCACGCCAGTCTCAGGAGCTTCAGCCATCTCAGCGTCTATCTTTGTGAGTGAGAAGGCATTGCCTAAGCCAGCCCCAGCGCCCTCGAGAGGCACGATCTCGGCAGGCACAGCTCCAGCTCCGGAGAACCCTTTCCTCCAAAACCTTGCAGGCAATCCTGTTAAGGACTCATTGTGGAGGCAACCTTCTGCAGCTGTGATTGATTGAGCACTTGTTTTAGGTGTGTGGTTTGCATAAATTTCGCACGCTGGGCAGAAGCATGCATAGCTGATGCCAGGGTTTGCTTAGGAATGGAAGCCAATTTTCCGAACTAACGCTGACCTCCGCTTTACATTTACAGCCACACAGCCAGCTCCTATGCCCGAATCGGCCACTGCGCCCCGCAGCGAGCCAAAGATGCCGCTGAGCACCCAGGAGCCATTGGCATCGTCTTGGGAGTGCCACGAGCCATTGGCATGATTTCTTGCATTTTCATGTTGGCATCGCGGTTGCAGGAGCTCCACACGCTGCCTGGGAACATGCACTGCGCAGACTGCGGTGCCCACAACCCTGACTGGGCATCGGTAAACCACGGCGTGCTCATCTGCATCGAGTGCGCGGGCTGCCATCGCTCCCTTGGGGCACACATCTCCAAGGTGGCGGGCAAAAGGTGGTTGTGCTAGGCAGGCCGCGCTGTACGGCCGATTGCCCTGGAAGGTGAAGTCCACGACGCTGGACAGTTGGCGCTCCGAGGAGCTGCAGAGCTTCATTTCCAAGGGGGGTGACAAGGCTGCACTGGGGCTTGACACAGACACTCTGTGCAAAATCACATGGTTCTAGGTGTACATAACTGTATTAGGGGATTGGTGGAAGGTGAGCACATGTGGCTAAAGTTTAAAAGGCACATTGCTAACGTCCCTGGCTGGGACAGCTAGCACATGGCAAAGAATAACAACCGAGGCAATCACCGGGTGAACACTCTCCTAACACGGGCGGGTGCTCCGCCCCAGCCACCCCGTGGAGTGTCACGTGCGGTTCTCGATGCTGGACTGCCAAATTCAGAGAGCAAGAGCAAACGAGTTTAACTGAGAATAGTGCAGGAACGCACCTCTGGTTTAGAGGATGTCATCACGCTCTTCTAGTGGCAGGGAGAACTTGCTTCTGTCGGAGCAGCCAAGGAGAGTTATATCCGCGCAAAATACTCACCCCATGGCGTCACTGTCAGCACTCCGCAAGATGACAAGCAGGCGGGCTTTACAAACAGAGCTCTTGTTGCTTTTTTTTGGGTCGGTCGACCATGCTTGCGATCCTCTGATGGTAGAACGCAAGCTTCCCCCAACCTCCAGCGCAACTAAAGAAAGCAGACTTTGCGCGCATTAGCTCACGACTAGCGGCCTGGCTAGTGCAAGCTTGGCGCAACCTGCAGGTGAAGGAGGCCGACTACACTGAAGGTGCCCCGAGGGAGTTTCAGCTTGAGAGTTCTCAGGTGAGCTGGGATCAAAAAGCGGACGCACGTTGCAATAGATGCTTGCCCATTTGACTTTACCTGGCGTGCGAATGTTAGAGCTTAAGGATCAGCAAAGCTTTCTGCAATAGTCTGCAATACTCCAGCTCCGGGCGAGAATTCGTGTTGCAGGCATTCGCAACGTTCTCTTGATCCTATTGGAAGCGTGATCAAGTATAAAAAGACGGTTTAGTGACATGGACCTCAGCTTTTCGCGTTCGACTGAGGCACCACCTGCCACCAAGGCATGGTTCTGGCAAGCATCGAGTCTCTTGGCTAACGCTTGTGCTTTCGGGTTTGCAGGGCCTCCCCATAGGCACCCGCTGTCTATTTGATGCTGCTGAAAAGCGAGCAGCAGGTACATGCAGATGTATGCAGATGCCACAAGGCTAAAAGACTCCGCAGTAAGTACAGTCAGAGCGAGGTGTTTAATTAATGTTCAGGAACCCACTCTTGCGTTTAGAGGCGGAACGCGGGTCTCGGATGCGAATGGTCTCTGGCACATAGGTCCTCTGCAGAAAGCAGGCCCCGTTCCTAGGTGTCAGCAACGTAAATCCAACAATCGCCATTGCATGAGGCAACACGTCAAAGTAAGTCATCTGAGGGCTAGAAAAAGTGTTCCAGGCTCTAGGCAACCTCTTCTCCGTGCTCTTTTTGGCACGAAAATCCTATGACTGCGCAGAGCAGGCTTAGAGTACAAACTGCTCGGCGAAGTCCGAGCCTGTAGGCCCGAAGCCTTAAACATAAGAGTATCAGGTTGAAGCTGGAGAGCGGGAGCAGTGAGTTTTTGCACGTTCGTGACTTGTTCAAAGCCTGCCGGGTGCTGCTGCTGCTGCTGCTGCTGCTGCCGTCGCTGGCATAGCTTCCGCGACTGAGGTCTGTGGATGTCTGCAAGGAGAGAGCCACCGACCTTCGAGCTTTGGGACCCATGTTGCTTGAAGGAGATGATAAGACGTGGCTTTGCAAGCCCTACATCGATTACCTCCTGTCAGATTTTCCGGTTTACGATATCGTCGTCCGCACTAATACGATTCGTAAGCTTGACCGCAATTGCAGGACAAAGGTCCCTGAACCCCCGCAACCACAGCCCAAAGAGCCACAATGTTTTTGCCAATTCCCAGAGAGCAACTTAGGTTTCTTTCCCTGTCAGTGGAGCTCCTGGGCCTTTGCTTCAGCAGATTCTTCAGGCGTGTAAAGTGATTGCTTGTCCTCCCCCTGCAGCCTTCATGGCTTGAGCTGTGATGGGAAGTTGGTTGGAAGGCTTGTCTACAGCCCTTGAAGAGGTACAGTAGTGCGCTCCGGAGCTGCGTGTGTATCATGTCATGGGATGCGTGCTCTCACGTCGGTCATGAGACCAAGACTCTGCAGCGCTGCTGTTGCCACTCTTCAAAGCGGCAGGTTGTAGTACAAGCTCCAGGAAATGGTCTTGCAAAGCTATCTCTAATATGGACTATAGATGATTGCGTGTCAAGGTGCAATGGTAAAGGATGATATACATGCCTCGGGAGCTTTCAACATTTGCTGGTCCAGAAAAGGTCTTTCTGTGAGAGCACGACTGTCATCAAATGCCAGATCACTTAACTGGTTGCAGTTCGCACACCCTCCCGGCCCCCCTTCCTCTCCAACTTGTGTTCGCAGAAAAGCTGCCATTACGCAAGAGAGCGGATTGCATCAGATGACGCACTACTTACAAAATGCAAAGGAGGCTGAGGCGGGTACAGGCCCAACACGCAAGTGATCTGTCTGATTCCTTGCAATGCTTCAAATTTCTCAGGAGCATCAGCTGCTCTATTCTACAGTCAGACTCTGAAAACGCGGGGACTTACATTTTTTGCAGCCTCAGTCCCATGCAGCCTTTGAAAGAAGAAAACTTCGCCCTCAAGGCTTTGCACGTCAGGCCGGCTTTTTGTGAGCAACCCAGGCTCAGCCTCGGGTCCAACAGTACGAAGCCCACGCCCAACAAGCGTGGATCCGAGAAGGCCCCGCTGTGTTTCTTTCAGAGAGCCTGGTGACACCTGGGGACAAGATGCCCTGTTGCATCCTGTCGCTGTCCAGTTTGGTCAGGGAAAAGCTATTGTTTCGGCTTGTTTTGAACTTGGTTGGCTACCGGACTCGAGCTTCAGGCAAACATGTCGGCATGAGATGATTCAGGGCTTCGCATTTAAAGATTCCTTCATACATGTTCTATCTCAAGTGCATATCATCAGATACGCCCGACAAGAGGTTTGTTGCAGGCATGTTTACGCAGTGAGACAAGGCCACGTGGAGCCCACCAGCACGGGTCGACCTACCCTGGGATGCAAAGGAAGCTCGGCATTTGAGAGAGCAGGAAAGAACACAATGGTCGCCAGCTCTGTTGCTATCTCGGCCTCTGACATGCAGAGCTGCTGAGCCGGATGCTTTTTGGTTTTCTGGGGTTTGGCCCGTTGGGATAAGAATCATGACACCAACCATCGCTGAAAATGAAGCAAGCACACCGCGAACAAGTAAAAGTTCTGTAGAAGGAGAGATGGCTTTGGGTTCGTGTCTACGACGGGGGCGACTTCCTCACCTCCCGGCAGCTTGCCGGCGCCGGCCGCTGCTTGGCTACAGCCTTCAGGCACTCATGCAGGTACTGCATTTTGTAGTGCTCACATCGTTCTTGTGCAGCATTCCTCCAGGGGCAGGGGACTGAGGCACTTGTTAGAGAGCCCCGCAAGATGAAGCTTCAACAGCTCTCAGCGCCTGTCATGAGTCCTCAGAGCTGGCCTAGGTATCGATTTGCCTTCGCTGCTGGATCCCTGGCTACAACTCTCCAGTCAGCGCAGAATGTAGCACGCATCTCATGAGCATAATTGAAAGGACACCCCCTGCTGTTTCTGGTTTGCTATCCCAGATAGTCCCAATGCTGCAAGATCCAGACCTAAGAGCCTTGAAGCTAAATGGCAACTATGGTTTAGTGTTTAGGGTGTGTTGTGGTGGGGCTATAGGGGTCGGAGGGGGAAGCGAGGAAGAGATGAGGAGGAGGAGGAGGAGGCATAGTAAACAATCCCTCAAAAGGGGTTATTGGAGCCCATCTAGACATGAATGTTGTTGTGCTACTCATAGCTATGGGGGCATTTAGCCCTAGGAGCGCTCCAGAGCGGGAATCGAAGAACTTGCAGTGGACGTGGAACTTTATGCAGAGATGGACGATGATGACGACGAAGAGGACAGCAGTGCAGCTGTCGCTGCATCTTTCCCAGTGGATGCTTGAGCTTCAGATGTTGAATGACTTGACGCTATCATGTGGAACTGGCAGCAGAAACCGCATATTCATAGCTCGAAGCTCATCTTGGGTTAGGCATGTAGACATGCTCTTAGGGCTGGCGCTGTCTAGGTCAGCTGCGATTTGCGGTACCTGCTGCCTCAGCGGCAAGCTAATTGGTAGGTGAGCTGAAGAACAGGTCTCGCATGCTCGAAGTGTTGCTCCATACAGCATAGACACGCCGTTGAACCTGAGAGCATGCAGGAAGAATCCAACCGGGAACCCGATGATCCTGCACGCGGAGGCCTCATTGGCTGCTTGTCTGCAGATTTCTGTCTGGTAGCTTCCATGAGCACACTGATACTTTCTTTCGTTCCCATGTTGTATCAGGGCGATAACAGGGAATCAGCTTCTATTGTTCCTTCACTCGCCTTATGAGTGGTATTTTATTTGGGGATACTGTGGCACCCAATAAAGAGTAAGATAATATCATCCTTTTGGGTATAGTACTTTATGTAAGGAATATTATCTCACTAGGTTCAACCACCAAAACAACGCTACTCGTATGCCCGAAGAAGAAGATGAACACAATCTTACTGGATCTGAGATGGATGCACTGTCGGTTGGGTGCCTGCTCCATGGCAGGCCCTCTGATTCCGAACTCATAGATTCATGACTTCTGAGAACTTAGGCTCCGCTCAACTGAAGCTGAACATTCTAGACATGACGGGGACCCTGACCTCGCAGCCCAAGACTTTCAATACTGCGCTGAAATGAGCGGCGATTGACTCTATCAAGATTCTCAAGCTCAAGTCAGGCAGGGCTGTAGCTGTGAGGCCTTGACAGCAGGGTTCATATTAACCAAGTTGTTCGTGTGAAAGGGCTTGAGCTTGATACCCTTTTCAAGTTCCTCGATTGAATGCTTGAATTATGGGCGTGCGAGGCCGGACAAAAAGTGTGCGTGAGCCGGTGTTTCATGCTCAGCAGAACCTTTGAGAGGAGGTGCTTGGGCCCTCGGAGCTGTTATAGCCAGAAGCAGTTTCATGGCTGCAGTCCAGCACTGCTATTGCCTGCGAACCGTTCAATTCAGAATGCCTTTCTCTTGCAGTGCCTTCTGCAAAGCAAACCGAGCTACGAGATTCCAGCCTGGGCAGGCTCCATCTCTTCTGATGGGGCGGTGAGGATGCTTGGAGATGCAAAGTAAGTTTCTCCCGCGAAGCTTCCGAGTTAGTGTTCGGGGCTTGCAGCATGGTTTCTGAGACCTGTCTTGATTGAATCACCTCCAGCATTGCATCGTAATGTGTGTATGTAGTTTGGGTTTTCCTGACCGATTCATTTCAACGTTTTGGATGCCTCCGTTCGAGTCGTTTAGCTGAGGTGCCGAGCTGGTCAGGATGCAGATGCTGCCTCTGCGCTCTACACATGGAACTTCAAACACATCCCACGTTCCAATCCAAGTGTCGCTCACCCCACTGCTTTTCAGGCAGGTCTGATGCCGATGGCTCAAACAAGCGGTTTCACACAATCCGCACGCGCATAGTGATTGGTGCCCAGCTCATATTGCAAATAACCCTCGCGAGTACTGTCTAGGCCTCAGTCTCGTGATGTGATCTAAAGCTTGCTGAAATTGTCGGTGCCTTTTTGGGGAGCATCTCAAAACCACGGTTGTATACTCTTTAGTGCAATGAACGAATGTTCCTTCATATTCCCTAGGTCATCCTGAGTTCCCTAGGACACTTTGAATTATGATAACACACCTGCATGTTTGTTTTGTTACCAGACTGCTATGTCCCAAATATGACCCTTAACCAAGGACCCCCAGAATGGTGGTGTTTTCTTTTAATGCTTGCAGTCCTCAATGCTGCATGCAACCCCAGAGATACAACTCTGCAAGCCTTACTTGAACAAAAAGAGCTCCTCATGTCGCCAATAGCAGAGTTGACAGCGCTGGGCTTGCCTCTGGAGCTTGGCTATGCGCTGCCGCTGCGGCGCCTGCAGGAACGTGGGCGGGCTTCTGAAACTGCGTGCCCGCTTCGGACCTTTGCTTCCGCGTAGGAGGCGATCCCGGTCAGCCACGGCAAACTGAGGAGTGCTGAGAAGCCTACCGAAACTTCTCAGGAGAAGCAGCAGCAGACTTCGAAGAGGCAGATGGGCGATTTCTGCATGTCAGAGGAATTGGAATTTACAACGGCTACATCCCGTTTCCAATGCGTAGGCATAACAGTGGATCGTTGATTGTTGCAGCACGTTGAATTGCCGCTTGGCATGGCTGGAATCCGCGGCTGGTTGCGTTGAACAACTTCTGGGCCTGGACGAGCATTCTTGATATTGCAGTAAGCCCATTGCTACTTCAGGACACCTGAAATGCTGTAAGCATATGCAAGCTCAACATTCTCTTGTCCGGCAGCAGTGTCAAGATCCTTGGTGTCCGGAAGGACTGGCCCCGAGCCAGACGCCGACACAGAGGTGGGCGACTTTGCCGCTGTGTATAAGTGGAACTCAGGGCGTCGAAGTGTTCGATTTCCGGACGCTCAGGGATAATCGAATCATGTGCTGGGGAGGCCGAACAACAGAACAGGAAGCTGGACTAGCAGGCATTGTTTCATGATGGGTCCGGTTCCAGGTGTAAGGATACTTTCTCATGATTGCAGATTCCATTGATGAATCATTTCGGCCGCTTTCGACGGTGGATTGAAGTAATCCCTCTGCAGGCCGCCCTCGCCGCCGCGCAGGCTGCCTTTGTCGGTGCCTTCCGTGACGACCTGGTGCCAAGTCGCGAGGCACCTGGGAGCACTTCTTACATGTTCCGCCATGCCTAGAAGTGCTTGACATCACTTCCACATGGCCAGCCAGCAGCGGGTTTGCCAAATAAGCATGGTATGCGAGTGTGTGGCCGATATCTTGAAGGCGCTCACAGCTGGATCAATCCCCAGAGCTACAGGAAGAAGCGGGTCATTTGCATTACCGCGGCTCTGACTTCATGATGGACAGATGTCAGGTCTACCCAGCTCACTCCATGCTCCTCATCACTTGAATTGAAACAGGATGTGCGGAAGGGTCTCAGTCAAATTGCAGCATGTTGCAGGATGTGCCGGAAGTCCCTGGTGCCTTCGTTGTACGAGGCGCCTTCACAGACGAGGACGCCCCCTGATCCCAGAGCTTGATGTATTCGCTGGCCACTCTACACCCTTCTGCTTCCTTGCCGTACGTCGTGGGGGCACACCAGCTGTGCTCTCTGGTCAAGGAGGCGCAACGCCTTGCTGCTGCAGTACGCGCCGCGCATGGCGGCCGGGCGCCTCGTGCCCTTCAGCGCCAAAGAATGGGTTTTGGGTGCAGGGGTTGACTTCTGGGCTCGCTCATCTGGATGGCCAGGCAACCCCAAGACTGTGACGTACTAGTGTTGTGTGAGTCCCGTCTTGCAAAGCCCTGGATTAATAGTATAGAGCCGTAAGTGCGCGGATATTCCCGCTAGCGTCCGTAGGGTATCTCCATCCTGTGAACCCCTACATATAAGTCAAGACCAGGTTGCCGAGGAGCGGCGCCGTGACTCGCAGCACCATCGCGCAGTGCAAACGAGCGGCAGTTGGTGAACATTTGTGAGCCCGGTCTAGGATTCGTGGTTTTTGAGTTGTTGAGGTTCGGGGTCAGGGTTTAGGCTATCTTTGTGCTGAGTGTGGAGAGTACTTGAAGCTAACATAGCTAATACAACGTGTTTGTGTGTTAATTCGCAGTCTGAACGAGCCAGACGCTTTCCAAGCCGTTGCCAGTTGTCAAGGCACGTGCAGTCCCAAGACCTCGAGATCCTATCAAGGTAGGGTCAATTCTCAGATCAGGGCTGCTGGGTGATGCAAAAGTAATGGAGTGCTGTGTGGCAAAGCGTCCAATCAGGACGTTAGCGCAACCTTCGAATTCAGCTCACTCAGTCACAAACCAAGTATGGTTTGGCCTTCTTCTCTGCAAGCTTTCGTAGATTTCAGTGGAAGAGGGGCTAACAAAGTCTCGCGAAAAAAATTGTCTTCCAGCTTCAAGCCCGAGTTGCCAGGCGCCTGCGGCCTCTACTCCCAAGCTCGGCCGGGCCCCACTGCAGTGCAGCACTGGAGGAGTGGCAGAGCATTGTGAAGTTGTGGAAAGGACACCTTGAAAGGCTTGCAGGGCAGACAGCAGGGGCACATGTGCAACTGCCTGAAGTTGCTGCACCAGCGTTGTCCAAATCGTGTAGCACTATAAACAAGACTTCTGCTAGTCAGCGGACGCCAAATTGGTGCTTTGAAAGGAGCCGGGGAAAGAAGTGTCAACATTCTTGCGCTGTTATCGATACCTGCACCAGCCTCGGCCAGTGTTGGCAAGTAGGATTGAGTGACAGGTGATGCCAGGCATGTTGGTTTTGGTTGTTCGGATTGCGCTGTATAAGTTACGCTTGCATCCCGTGAGAAATGTTGACTTCGGGACTGCAGGCTTCTGCTCTTGCTTACTACTGCAAGAACGTTGTGAATCTGTCCTACGTATACCACCTGACGGTATGCACCTTTAGCGCCTGCTTAGGGCTGGGATGATCACTTCATGCGTGATGCCATTTGCTAGATGTGGTTTGGCTAGAGCCCAATGTTGGCATCTCTGAGTCCCCCGCTCATTTACGAACATGGCAGGTCAGAGCAGTGCATGCAGGGAGTTCTGCCCAATATTTGGCTTCTGCGTTGCGCATCCCAGCGCTGGAGGCCTGGTGACATGAGTCGGCCGCACTGGGACCGCTCCTACTGCCTCTGTGCCTTGTGTTGCACTCAGGGGCGATTTTGATAATCTGAAGAGTTGCGCATCTCAAAAGCTTTCTTACATGACAGGTCGAGCGACTTGCGAGATGTTGCGCATATTGGAGCTTCTGGGGTTGTTACATTCGAATGCAATGTAGACGGACTGGAGGCTAGGAGGGGGTTTGTCGCACAGCAGCTCAGCAATAATATGCACTGAGTTGCCAGGCTATGCATTTCTGTTGAGTAGACAGAGAGACAGATGGTTCGAAGCTCCGTGCCAGTCTTACCTGCGTGGAATTACCAGGGACATTGTTGATTGAAAGCGGCTGTGGAGTGTCAAGAGAGCATGCCTGCATTGTCTGCATGCGCACGTCGCCTTCACTTCCGAGCGGACCATAAGTGTGGGGGGTACGCCAATCGACATAATTTGACGTTGCCAGACAGAGTGGCTTTTACAGGCTGAATGGTCAGAGCTTTCCTAGCTTTCCTATTCTGAAGATCCTGCAGGTGAGGATACCCCCAATGTGCTTTCAAGCTTTTCGGCCTACTCCTTACTGCCCGGTGCTCAGCAACCTTGTAGGTGGGGCATGTCCAGGCTTGCAGCGTGGAGGACACGTCGCAAGCTTGCAGAATCTGAGCTTGCCACTGGCAATTGCAAGACTCCAAGCAGGCAGTTTGCAGAGAGAGGGACCAAGATTATGAACCATGGCAAGCGACATTGAAACAAGCTTTCATGTCGCATCGATGCTTGTGTGATCCGTCGCAAAACAGTTGCACTTCATACAAGTGGTGCGCCAGTTGTTTTCATGTTACATGTTGCATTCACACCTCTGCAAGTGCCAAAGCAAAATTGGACTGATAGTTCCCCAGCCTTTGCACTAAGGTTGTATGCAAATGACGAGTGTGAAGGCGGACACACAACCTTCTTCCAGCCGGAGGCATCCAATTTCGATGGCCATGAGCCAGGGTGAAGGAAAGAATCAGACAAGAGCCATCTTCCCTCACCCCCAACTTTTCGCTAAGTGTGCTAATTGCCCACCTGTTTGCCTTGCCAGTCGAGTACCTTAGCATGTTTACTGGAACTCGCTGAAAAAAGGGTTCGCAGTTTTACAAAGCTTTCAAAAGTCAGCCGCGGTGGGCCACCATTGCCACACCAGCGCAGGCCCAAGGTTTCCAAGATTTGCTTGGGAAACAGGGATTGTAACCGCAGATCCTTTGCAAGCTAGGCCCAACTGGCTATGCAAATTTGCAACTGGGTTAGAAGCAACTTGTCCGAACGAGTTGAGTGAGGTACGTAAGCGCGAGCAAAAGCGGAAATCGTTAGTTTGAGGCAGCTCAAGCCATGGGTCTGAAGCATGTGACGGTCTACTGTTTCTAGTATCGGCATCAAGTTTTGCAGTGATGATCCGCAGAATGGAAATTTTGCGCAGGCATCACTGCCTGCCTCCAACAAGAAGCTGACGCCTCAGCACGGTCCCAAGTCCAGGCAGTTGTAGAGATAGTGCAGGGAAGCGGGAGCTATGCAGGTTTTGCAGCTAATGCTTTCAAGGCCACAAGGGGCAGCTGCGCAATGGGCACCGAATTGCATCTTCACTTAGCTTTCAATTCATGGTGTTCCAATGCCAGAAGCGGCAGTTCGCAACGGGTCCCTTTACTAACAGATTTACCTTGGCTTGCTTGACGTTAATGTTTACAATTGTGTGAAGGCCCGCGCAAGGGGAATGGGGCTTGCCTTGTTGCCTCAAGGCAACGCCCGGCATCCTTTGCCCATTTGCCTTGATTGACACAGCTTGCAAGCCTAGTTGCCTGAAGGTGCGATCGCGAAATCTTGCGGGTAGCTGCTTCAATCCAGCCGCGTGCAGGCCAGCAAGTCCGTGCATCTTTGCAACATATTAGCTAATGAACTATTGGCAGTGATGCGTGCAAGTGTCACTGGGCGTGGCAATTGGAAAGATGACGAACAACACCAGCAAGAATCTTGATGATGGACGGGCAGCAAGTGCTTGACATGCAGCCTGTCTTGACAAAGCAGGGTGATCACTCGTACTGAGGTGGGTTGCAGCAAGTTCGTTCCAAGACAATTCGGAGGGCCTCGTGTATTGCTGGTCTAGATCCTCCTTGCATCTGTTCCTGGCAGCAAAGCATATTACCGACAGATTCGTAGCATGCCCCTACTGAGCTACGCTTATAACTTATATGTGAAGCTGAAGCACATGTTTACACCCAATCGCACATTCCCAGAACTTGCAAAGTCTGAAACCTTGAAACGATCTTGTTGCTAGAGCTTTTGCATACCGTTCAAACTCCCGGCCTAAACCCTGAGTTGTAGCCAGAACCTCGTTGATTGCCCCGTAGGAGATGCTTTGGTCTTTCCCCATGGACTGCATCCTGGATGTTCCTCAGCAGCTCTACCACTTCTTGGGTTTGAGTGTTTGGTGTTTTCTTTGCTCATCTGGACGATGCTGAGTTTGAAGCTGTGTCATGCGGCAATATCCCAGACGTTTGCTCTGACTTCGTCAACACCCACGTTGTTGTCGCACCACTGTCACACTACATGGTCTACACAGGCATGCCATCTTTACAGTCTGCTCCAATGTTGGATGCAGGGTGAAGTGTCCATACTGACATGGTTCCCTCATCTTGCGATCCTTGTCTTGTTGGGCGAAGGTGAAATCCCACACCCAGCGATTTCAGTGAGTGTATCGGTCCTGCCGACCCGAAACTTGACCCCAACAGCGCTTCGCACGAGAATTGATTGCAGGTCCTGATCCCTCTCACACTTGCTTGGCAACTACTCAGCCTGAATGCAAGGCCATCCAAGTCCTCTTCACGAGGGATCGGAGGCTGGGCCAGGTAATGCCAGGTAATGCCAGGTGCAGGCTTGGCTTCTTGGCTTCCCTTCAGACTGCGCAGCATCTTGCTAAGTACTCTTGACAGTTTCTGGCAGTTTCTGCAACGTGCTCTCCTAATGCCGGACCAGTAAAGAATGCAGTAGAGCGTGCTCCACGCCAAGCTGTCAACATCTTCCTTTGGGTTGTGCAAGTGAAGGCGCCGACAATTAGTTCTTGAGGGGGCTTGTAGCACGGTGGGATGGAAGCTCAAGTTTTATTGAGGCCGGCGAAGATGGAAGGTTTGCAAAGTTGGCATGACAGGTTTATGGGTGTAAGGCTTCTGGCTTAGGCTTTGGTTCATTGAGCAACTCCCGGGGCAAGGTGCTGCACGGCGAGAAGCTGCTGGTGCGCACCGATATCATGTTCCGCGTGCCGCGGGTCAAGGGGCAAAAAGGTTTTTGCACGCGAGCTTGGGAGGAGTTGTCTGATGTTTCCTACAGAAAAACGACTCCTGGCAATGTTACATCTTGAGTCGCCCAGGCTGAACATTGGCGTGGCCGCCAAAGCTCGGCCTGTCAAGGACACGAGCTGAAGGTTGATTCTCGACACACAATGCGGGGTGCCGAAAGTTCGACCCACAGCCCAGGTCTCGTGCAAGTAGCAACACGACATACCTCTCCCCCCTTGGACTCCTCCACAAGGGTCCCAGGCCTCCTCCGCCACATATGTATATATATATATATCTATATATATATATGTATATATGTTTTCTTCTAAACGCGGATCCATTTCTCCGCTGGCCAATGGAAATTAGCTTTCAAGGTACTTCGCTTCTGCGCAAGACCCCTCTAACATGTAGTTTCTTAAACTCTAGGTCGGTAGCTCGCAACTTTCAGAGCGCCGACGTAAGGGACAGGCTTTGGATAGGTGCCTGAACTCATTCTGTTTTCTGTCATTGCAGATGTGGCGGCATTTGAGTTTAGCAGGGCTTGGAACGGAGTCGGAGTGCACCTTTCCTAGATTAACGGGCAATGCATCTGTGTACCCAAGTTTGCTTGTCTGTAGCAGGGAATCACTAGCATCAAGCTAGACTCACGCTGCAGGGTGCGCGGCCAAAGCACGAAACCAAGTTCACTTGGACATTTGGGTTGGCTAGGGCGTGATCGCATTCGCATAATACAATGCCGTTGACAACTCCTAGTCCGAGTTGGGTCAAGCAGTTGTCCTTCTTTAGAAGGTCTTGGGAAGCTGTTTGCGCAGGATGGTGCAGACGTTTCCTTGCCCAGCCGGCCGCCTACTGGGAAAATCAGGGAATTTGCGAGACTTACGACCTCCAAGACGGCTGAAACGATCTGCTGAGGCTTCGGGTTTGCCTTCCAGTGCTTAGGATTCCAGCATATTAGCCGGTACGCCCAGTGCAGGCTTGATAACTGAAATGGCAAGCTCAGATAGGACACACATGGCAGCACTACCTGATTTCATCTGATTTCATCGGGAGCCCCGATCCCTCTTGGCCAAAGTCTTGGGCTCGACTTAGAGCTGTGCACACGCAGACTTCCAATCGTGAGATGCAATCTCCTTCCCCCCTTTTTCCCATACCATGAGCACCAAAGGCATCCGCTTCAGACCCAGAAACGTCAGAGCGCGATGAAGAAAATTGAAGAAGCGACGATTTTGAGGGCACTTCTGAAGCAAGGGTTGGCCAGTCAGCACCGCAAATGGCCCGGTCGGCCATGCTGAGGTGCACCTGTGATTCCTGTCGCCCTAGCTGAGGATGGTGATGGTCTCAGTGCGCATTTTGCTCTCTGAAACTGCAATTTTTCAAGACTCACTCTGAAAGACTTCCATGTATCAGCCTTGCAAGTATGTTGAGCTTTTGGATCGCAAGGTCCCGAGGATGAGTCGTCCCCAATCGAGGCAAGATTCCCAACCAGAAATGGAAAGGGGCGTACCTCTGTGACTCTCCCCAAGAATTGCACCTGCTCCCTTGTCTGGAAAGCAGGTCAGCCCATGCGATGTGCGGGAGGACTGCGCTTAGACATGAGATAGCGAGGATGCCCAGCCTAGCATGTGCAACTTCATACTAGTAGCAGCTTCAGTCAACGCTTGCATGATTGTGCATGCTTGTGTATTCTGCTTTTGAGTAGTGATGCCGCACGTGGTCTTGGCCACTCTCAAGCGGCCAAACGTGTGCTGAGGTAGAGTCGACTCCAGTAGTAGCAGGTTCAGAATTACTAGGAAAGCGTAGAACTTGTTGTGCCATTCCTGCCTTCCTTTGCTTGCATGCAGGCTAAAATTTAAGGGGAAAACGCCTCATCAGACCACGTCAGCTCCCGCAGGATGGGGACGAGGATGATGCCACGCTCAGTGATGACGAGGCAGAGGACGGTGAGGGCTCGGAAGAAGAGCCAGGGCCCCTGTTGACTGCTGAGTTTTCGTTTCTTGAAGTGGCCTTGGACTGAAAGGCCCATATAGAGACATCCACGTCGAATGGCCATGTCTATGTTTCAAGACAGGATCGTGAAAGAAGTGCGCTGCACTACGCCCACGCCCCCATGTATCCCTAGTAGCTCTTGGACCGCGATTGGATGCCTCGACCCTGCAGTTCTACAAGCCCAGAAGAGTTCCCCCCCCCCGGGTGCTCGCAGAGTCGATGCGTGGTGCAGCATGAGGACTGGGAGAACAAAGAGGTTTGGAGGAATACCTCATCACTGATCCTGCAGATATCCTTCGAAACAAAGATGAGCCAACGAGGAGAGGAAAAGCATGCGGGCTCGGGCTCAGCCTTAGCAAAGAAGGCGAATGAGGAGAACCGGCTGGGTGCCAGCCGTACTGGCAATGCAGAGCCACATCATACAAGCTTGCAGCAGTAGTAAAGAAAAAGAAGGATTACACCAGAGGATCTTGATGTAAGGGAGGTCGAGCTGGAACAGCTACAGCATGTCGCCCACGGCCTGAAGCGAAGAGTTGCACGGAGATCATCTCATGGCCAGCATACATCCAGCCTGTCGTCCAACCGGTGCTCCATGAGCAGACATGGGCAGCATATGTATATATATATATATCGGCATTGGCATGCACATGTCACTGTTGCTTCACCATATCGTTTTGATTCGATTTACTCACTTCAGATGTTTGGCCTTCAAGCTGGGATTTCAAGATCTAGGAGTCGGATGCAAACTTTGTGTTTTTTCTCAGTCTCGAAGCAAGACCTGCGTCTGAGACTCTGCCATGTGTCCGAAGAAGATATTCACCAGTCTGCAATCAGGATTTGCTTGACTACATACGTGGGATTTCTGAAAGCGACATTTACTGCAGCTGAAATCGAGCTTTGAAGCCAAAGCTGCGCTCGAAGATTTGGAAAGATTTTGAGTCTACATTTTGAGGCTTGTGTCCCGGCCACAGCCCACCTTTGTCCCCGGCAAGATCAAGGCACGGAGATCACCTGTGGTATCCTGTGGTGATGGCGCTGGTTCGGGTCGCGCTTCCGAGGTTCAGGGTGTAGCGTAAGTCTTCAGAATTTGGGGTTCAAGATGTCAGGAGTGTCCAGCCCTGCTCATGGGATGCTAGCTGCTTCCTTGGACTTCCATTGCCTTCCCAGTTGCATTGCTGACATTATTCAAACGTTGTTTTTTCCTGTCATCCTTCTCTTCTTGGAATCTTGGGGGTTTATGGTGCATGTGCACCGTGACTGCCTTCCAGGCGTCCTGCTCAGAACTCAGGCTTCCCTGGACAGCACTCAATATCGCTCTGTTGGGACGAAACGTTGTTGTTTGTTGTTGCGCAATCTGTGCATGCAACTTTGCAGCGTGGCCTGATCACACTCTGCAATCCCCAATCCGTCCTGCTGTCGACTAAAGACCTCAAGACTCCAACAAGTCCCCTGATCGGTCTCAACGCTGCCATGGAAACGAACGTTTTCATGAGGATGGTGGATTTTGTTGTCACGTCTGCAAAGCCCGCAACCCTGGTCCTTCCACCCGACTCCTGTATGGGCTTGATTCCAGTGGCACGCATGGCAGGTCATGCAGCGCCGACAGGCCATGAAGGGCTTTCTGATGGTTGGGCTTGTGGGTTTGTTGTTTCATTTGAGTTTCGGTTTCGAGGCCAGCAGCTCCCTACAGAATTTAGAGTGCAGCTGTGACAGGAACTTGGACACTGCATGATTGATGATCGTCATGTCACGACCATTCAGGACGCACAGTTCCTGCGATGCTTGCAACTTATTATCTATCTCATGGCTATATTCTTGTTGGGCCAGCCGAGTTCAAGCTGTGCATACCTCTCTGAAGCATTCGCAGTTTTTGAAGCATTCGCAGTTTTCAGAGACAGGCAACTTTGTCTGGTAGCCAGGGTACATTCACCTCTGCAGTCTCTGCAGTTCTCTTGTCAACGCCAGGCTGAGGGCGAAGAGGTTCCGAAGAGCAGCGGTGACGAGTCGGAGACCACGGCAGCTAAGATCGACCCTTCGAGGCTTGGGCCAAGAGCAGCTGTAGCATCGGGTTTGGGGTTTTGGGTTTGGGGCTTAGGGGTATTACCCCAATGATGGAAAATCACATGAAAAATGAAATGGAACCTATGAATAGGATTGTATACATGCCCAAATCAGGCAGACCCCAATATAGACCCCAATATACTCTCTAATCACTATGGGGACGTCCAATAAGGTACCCCTAATATTGGGAAACCGCCATATGCCCAAAATATGCAGCTAGTTTTTCAAAAGTTGAAGCCATGCTACCAAGACAGTAGTCGCTGAATCATGTAAACCATGCTGTGGGCGCCATGGGTCCAGACTTTGCCCCTTCAAAATTATGTGCTTCAGGTGTTGAGGCAGAGCAGCATGCTAAGATGTAGAAGGACGGCACCAGCGGAGGGTCCGGCTTATTGCCTGTCAACATCTAGCTTCATGTGCTTTGAATGTATGGTCAAAGCATAAGATTCTTGAGCCCAGATCGTGTTCGTGTTTGGGTCTGCATGCCCATGAGGGATCAGATGCCCGGAGGCTTCCACTCGAGGAGCGCGAGCGGTACTACCTCCAGGCCTCTACAGTTGGACTGTAGGACTCTAGGATATACCCCTCTCACGAGTCTTGTGCAATCTGGGTGTATCTCCTGGCTGCTCCCGCTGATACGAGGGTCTCTGCTGCCGAGGATAAACCGAGTCTTGAGCAAACCTCCACCCAAAGTTTGGCAGCCTATGCCGATGGCTTCTCAGAAGTTGTAAAGAGCTCGCATGCAAGGCGCGCGCCAGGATCTTCGGCGAGTCAGGCAAAGCGCCTGAAACGCCAGAGGTGCTGAGCTCAGCCTTGTGTCCTGGAAAGCCGGCTTGGCTGGAGCCGAATCCAGCTTGCACTATAGATCAGATTTAGATATGGATCGAAATGCGGCGTCCTATGTAACCTTCACTTACTTTAAGCGGAGTTTGATGGCAATCTGTCGGTGAGGTGTTTCGAAGGTCAAGGGTGCTTCTCAGGACAGCATGAGCACACTGCTTCCGCGGCACTCTGAAACCCGAGCTGTCACCGAGTCAGCATCGTCCTTGCGCGCCTGTGAGCCAAGTAATCAGGCTGCAGCATGGATGCGATAATCTTCAAGGTAGCAATCCCGCGCATCGCTCAAGCGTGCGGTCCTGTTGGACAAAATGCCATCTGATGACCCATCCGGTCATACCAAGGTAGATGTGGACGATGCGCCTGTCGTGGAGGCCGCAAGCTAGTCATGGCCGTTTCGTAGGATAATGCAGAGATTGTCATTTTTGAGCCCGCGGAATTTGTAATCAGTTGTTGCCGGGGCGTGTGTTCACGGGCGAAGCAAAAGAGAGTAACAGGTTTGGACAGATTTGGCGAATCCAGAGTCACAATTTCACCTGAGCACTATGTTGGCCTTATTAGCCGTCCATTTGGCACAGTTTGTCAAGACCTATGGCAGTGAAAGACTCATCATCATGACGATGTTTCTCTTGAAGGACTGTCCTTCCCACTCAATAATGCGATTCTACTCCTCTTGCAACTGATGGCATCCATGACTTGTTTTGGTTGTAGTTCAACTTTTTGGAACTCCTGATGTGGGGTTGCCTCACAATTACTAGACTGCAAGTCCAGGATCCCCAGACGGTGCAGCGGCGGGCAGCACGTGAACTGAAGCTGGCGCAGGACATCAATATGCCTGAGATTGGCAGCCTTAGTTTTTAGTGTTCTGTTCGCCTTTGGGCTTGTTCCTTTCTTTCCCACGGAGGGCCGGAGAGTCTTGAACATCGTAAAGACACCTGCGCATCATTTCCTCTGGCAATCAGTGTTTTTATATATACACATTTTTTTTTAAATAAATTGCTGTGGTGATCAATGCAGGCTGTGTTCCATCTTTGCACCTGCTCTACGCGTTACAGGAACTAGCCGCCGGTTTCCACTAAAAGTTTCGGGTATCCCAGCTTCCGCAGAACAAGCTTCGCAGAGGGGTGCTCCCGCGTCTTGGCTGCGAAACTTGTGTCACGAGAATTGCTAGCAATAACTATGAGCCTGAGGACGCATGGTTGGCATATCTGTGTGCAGGTTTGTCCTGGTGATGGGCACTGGCAACTCAGGATGACACAAAGAGTTAAGTTGAACTGTAGGCTCGCCATTTGTGCGCGGAAGCAGGAAGCCAAGTAAAGTGGTTTTGATGAAAGCCACAAGATGCAGTTGTAATTACATATGCTCCGTATATCCTGTGCCTCAGATTCCCAACTATGAAGGAGCGCATCAACGACCTCAAAGATCCTGCCTACAGCCGGGCGATCTACCCAAGGTTTGGCTACGCCATGAAGTCGCCCTGGCGAGCTTTGGGTCTCCAGCTCTTGTGCATTACACATTTTACTCTGTCAAGCCCTTGCAGTACAGTGGCACAGACTGCCAGCTTGCTGCCTGTGCCAGGGGCAAGGGAAGAGGTATGCAAGGAGCCTGCTTGCGTCGCTGCGGATCATGTATGTATCAGGGCCATGGTCGTAGTGATACTCGTAGTGATGACCACCCATGCCAGACGGGGAGTGTGAGTGGTTCTGAAGAGAAACATCCAGAATTGATGTTCCTAGTGTACATGGATAGAAGCTTTGCATGCAGCACAAGTTAAGGCATGTGCATGTCTGCATGCTTTTTGACGTTGTAGTCTTGCTCCGAGTCCTTTCGCCTCAGGGGATGTGGCAGGTCTTCTTGAGCCAGTTAATCTCGTGGGCTAACGTGTGCCCCCGTAGCGCTTCCCTGGCTGAGGTCATCCTGCTTTGTGGGGCTTCCTGGACAGTAGGTTTCATTTGTGGGGCCGTTACTTTCACTTTGCTGCTCAGTGCCAGGTGCCGTGATCTCTTGTGGATTTTGATCAGGGAACTTGTTAAGCCCCCTGCCACTCCCGCACCTGAGAGTAGGCTAGCTGGCTACCGGCGCCCTTGAATGGTCCGTGCCTCCACTGTCACTGCTGCTGCGAGTTCAACAACTGTGCGAGTGGAGGTGACTGTACACGTCCAGGAGCCTCAGGACAACACTGCTGAGTGGGATGTGGTTACCCCTGCAATTCCTACTTTGCTTCCTGCTGTCCGCGATCGACTTAGCAAGCGGTTGGTGTCGCGCAAGGCGACTGTGGGAGCTCGTGCACGCATTGAGGCGGCTTTTGAGGCTGGGGTCCAAAGCTCTGGACTGGATCTGACTGAGGAGGACTTGATAGCTCCTCCTTCCCCTGGCATCCAGAACAGCACTGGCTGGGCGTGGCCGCGGACCGTACTGCCTGGATTGCCCTGCGCTACAAGGCTGTGTTGAAGGAGCTTAAGAGCAGCCCTGCTACAAGGGTGGTGGCTTTCGCATCGCAAGCAGAAGCTGAGGCCTGGAGCCTTGGCTTTGGCCTGGGTTCACTACCTGAGTCGCTCTGAGGATGCCGTGGCGCGTCCTTGGAGTGCGCAAGGCAGCTAGCCTGCCAGTGGCGGAGACTGGGCCGGCTGAATGGCTTCTGTTGAAGATTGGTGGCAAGGATGTGGCGGCTATGCCAGTTCTCAAAAGGGCTGGTGGCCTTTTGCTTGCAATTTCCCTGGGCGCTCTTACCCGGCACAGCTGGAGGCCAACAGTGTGGCTGGGGTGACCGAGGATCTGGGGCCGGTGACTACAGTCACCGTGGAGGGCTATGTGGAGGAAGAAGAGGGCGAAGAAGCCGTCGAAGTGGAGATGCATCTGCTGGACTGGCCACAGGCCCTCTACAAGTTCCTTCGCGTTGGCACCGAGAACCCTCCTCAGGACACCATCTTCCCTCACAACGAGAACGAGATGGTGAGAACGGTCAACATCGACCAGCTGGCTACTCTGGCCCGGGAGTGGGTGCAAACTGGCGACAACACCATTTCAGAGGCTTATGCCACCGCTGTGGAGGGCCCTCCGGGGGCTGCTGCTGCTGGAGCCACCGCACGCGGGTCCCACACAGGTCCCTGTAGTCCACGCACGCGTCCCAGCGCGTCCCACGCAAGTGCCAACCCACGCGTCACCCAGGTCCTATGCGGTCGCACGCATGTTTCACGCGGGTCCCGCAGGAGTTGCTGCAACAGCTCCTGAATCAGATGCAGGCTACAGCGGCCACGGTGGCCACTTTACAGTCCGACATGGAGCACCTTCGGCATGCGGAGCCGGCGCCTTCGACACCACCGCCTGGCCAGGACGCTTTAGAGTCTGCTCGACAACTAGTGGGCCGCCCCCAAGACAAGGGCCTCACCTGCAGTTGGCGCCCTAGCAAACCGCCGGGGCTCAGGCTCCCTCGGCAGCGCCGGCCCAGAACAGGTTGTCGAGGTGGACGAGGAGCGGGAGCCCAGCACCGACCAGCTCCTCAAGGCTGCACTGACAAAGTTGTTGGAGAGCTCGGCCAAGCCCAAGAAGTCGAAGGCCACAGGCCTTCCGATTGGCCAGGCGGGGTCCGACAGCGAAGACGAGGACGGGAGCCAAAGGCACGATGCTGGCAGAAAGGTTGAGGCTTTCGATGGAGAATGCCCCAAAGGACTATGTGCTGGCGATCGAATCGTTGGCTGCTCAGCTTCTTGGAGAGGCGCAACCTGGTCCGACAACGCTCGAGCGCTACATCCGGGAGCAGCTCCCTATGGGCTCGGAAAAAGGACTGGGCTACATGGCGTGGGGCTTGGCGCGAGCCTTGACACTCCTCCGGGCAGGAGATGCCGACAAATGTCATCTGGTACTACTTCTTCTGGTTGCAGCCTTGGAACAGTACCGGCTCGATGGCAACTGGACGGCTGCGTGGAGGCTGACACAGCTCACTCAGCCACCCTTCGCGGAGTGGCGCGCCCGCGACTTTGCCATAGCCCAATTACGTCAAGATCATCCGCGTCTCACCCCACGTGGGTTGCCGCGGTGATAGCGCGGTTGAAGGACGAAGAAGTCCTTACCAAGCGCAGACAGACGCGCACCGAGGAGAAGCCCCCCGATGGAAGCTTCCGAGAAGTATGCAGCTGGACATGCGTGCCTGCTCGCTTGTACAGAGATATTTTTCAAAGTCGAAGTGACTTCGCCAGTTTTCTTCGCTCTGCCCACCGGAGGGAATCCGTAGTGCCCTCCGCGGAGCTTTTGCCAATGCCGATCCCATTTGCATGGAAGGTTGACTTTGATTCAGGGGGTTCCAGGCGCCGTTACCATAGGTTTCGTAGGCGACGGGCCCTTGAACTTGTGGTTAATCTTGAGGTTTGCGCCCTTAATTTCACTTACCTTGGCGTGCCTCGCAGGTGTCCTTCAGAGGGTTGCCGCGGAGCTTTGCAATCAAGGCATTGGGATGTGGTGCGTAGCCTTTGGAATCGTTCCCGCTCTATGAGTCGCCTGGTCGATACACTTGCGGCTGGTTGCGGCTCCAAACTTACTGCTGTACAGTCTGAATTAGATCTTTTGGAGGCTAGCTTGGACGGGTTAGCTGAGCTTGTTTATGGAGCCGCAAAACAAAGCCCTAAGAAGGCGACCCCAGGTGCTGCATCAGCCGTTGTCCCAACTGTTGCTGAGCGCGTGGCTTTCCCCTCAAGGTTGTCAGACTTTCATCCGGAGCCTTTCCTTCCAGAACCTTACCTCTCAGCCTTTAGGGCCCCTAGCACTTTGTTGAGGGAAAGCCACGTTCTTGCACAGTGTGTTCCAGATCTGTCGGAGAAGGGTGAGCTTTGGCATTTATGCTGGAGGTGGGATAAGGTTGGTCGCCTTTGTTTAGCTCTGGAGGATGAGATTTGCCTAGATCATAGGTGTAATTTATTCTGTCTGGACAAGCCGGACGGAGAGCTGCGTCAAATCATTGATCGCCGCCCCCGCAATGATGCGGAAGTTGACCCCCCTCAAGATGGCCCGAAGATGGGACATGCCAGTGTTTTCCTGAACTTGGTCGTGCCGCCCAAAGGTTGCATTAGGGGTTCGGTAGATGATCTTAGAAACTTTTACCATGCTTTCAGCGTTTCTGAAGAACGGGCGCTAAGTACTCCTGTTGGCCCATGTTGGTGTGCGGCGAATTTTGTGGGTTCAGGGGCCCTAGAAGCGCTGCGCAGAAGACATCCGAACCGGGTCATCAAAGGCGGTACGAAGGTTTACTCATGCTTTGCTGGGTTGTCTATGGGTGATAAATGGGCCCCAGCTATCGCTCAGGTTAGTCATGAAAAAGTCCTTCAAGCCTTTGGTGCCCTGGATGAGGATGAGCATTTGAAGCTTGGTCATCCGCCTCCGCGCGCTCCTCATGGCCACTACTCGGGCGTCTGCATTGATGATAAGTTATCTTTGCAGATCCTTGATAGCTTTGTTCCAGCTTTCGCTTCAGTTGAAGACTGCCCGGGACGTGACCTAGAGGCCTGTAGTCAGGCTGATGCTGCATACCGAATGGTAGGACTCGAACCCCATCCTAAGAAGGTAGTTCGTCGGGCTTCTGATTTACGACTTGCAGCTCTCTGCCTGGTCACAGCGCGCCTGGCTCGTTTGGGGACATGCGCGGAGAGGATCCTTCAGAAACTTCTGGGACTGTGCGCGTTTGCTTTCCAGTTTAGACGTCCCCTGTTTTCCCTTTTCGACGGGGTTTATAGGTTTGGCCATCCTGAGGGTTTGCCCGATGTCCCTTTCAAGCTGCCAGTCATTCTTTGTCAGGAACTTCAGCTTGCTGCAGTACTAGGATCCCTCTCATGCACAACGTTGAAAGCTAGGGTGTCCCCAACGATCTTTGGCGTTGATGCATCGCCGGACGGTGCAGGCATGGTTTCCTGCGCAGTAGGCCAAGTAGTTGTTCAGGAGCTTTTGAGGCGCACAGATGGGCGGGGCTTCCACACACGCTTGTTGGCGGAGGTAGGTGCCTACTTGCATACGGTTGGTCTGGGGTCGGAAGAGCCTAGTTTCCTAATCTCAGCTGATTATAGTGGTCCCGATGTAACCCTGAGTCAGACCTCCCCCAACAAGGAGCTCACCCTGCCATCATGTTGTCATGCTCCGCTTGAGTTTACCACTGCAGCGCATGTAATCTTCAACAAATTTGCCTTGGCATCCTTGTCAGTTCGAAACTTGGGGGTCGAGGGTTTCCGTTTGGACTTTTTGGAGTTGTACTCTGGTTCAGCGGGCATCTCTAAGGCCATGTTGGAGGCAGGCTTCACAGTAGGTCCACCTATCGAATTGAAGGAGGGATGGGATATGGAAAGCCTAGACCTCTTTGAGTTTTTGATGAGGTTATGCTTCGCAGGCCGGGTAGGGTTTCTTTGGCTTGGTCCACCATGTACCACGTACTCACTTGCTCGCTGCCCAAAACTGCGCTCAACCACACAGCCTTGGGGGTTCAACGTCCTAGACCCTGATGTTAACTCGGGTAACCTCCACCTACACCAAAGTTTGGCGCTGTTTGGAGCTCAGTCTTTTGTTGGCGGCGAAGCACTGGTCGAAACACCGTGGGGAGCTTTTTCTAGGCACTTGCCATGGTGGAAGCACTTTGCAGCAGTCAGTACTGAGGTAAGACTTGACCAGTGTAGATTTGGCATGGCCTTCTGTGAGTTTGCCCCACTGGGGCGGCGCTGCCGTTGCACAACACCTCATGAGCGCCTGGGGGGTGCTCGTACCACGCAGGCAGCTGCGTACCCCTGGGCAATGTGCCTGGAAGTTGCGAAGCTTGCAAAGGCTGTGACAACAATTCGGACGGCAGCCAGTTCAGCAGCTCCAGGGAGGGTGGTTGAGAAGCTTGAGCCGGAAGAACATGAACTGAGGGATCACCGTAGTGCCCAGCGCTTCGTTAGCCACTTGTGGTCAGCCCAGCTGGCTGAGAGTCTACCTTGGAAAACTTGTGGCTCTTATCGGTTCAAGCGCCCCAACCACATTAATGTACTGGAGTGTCATGCTTTTAAGACTCTTTTGCTGTACGCGCCCATGGATCACCGGCTCCTAGTCCTACAGGATTCTATGGTCACCCTCGGGGCTACTGCTAAGGGTAGGAGCTCTAGTCAGTCGTTGAACAAGGTTCTTCGCCAAGTTATGGCATTGCAGGTAGCCAAGAATCTTTATCCTGCGGGGGTTCACTGTCCTACATGGGCATTGCGAGCCGATGACCCATCGCGCCGACGCCGTGTCCGGCCTGCTCGAGTTTCGCTGCCATTTTGGTTCCTGGCTTTGAAGCGAGGACGCTTAGCTGAAGCACAAGATGAGCTGGATGCCAGCTCTGGTACACCACGGTCGTGGAACAGGTGGACGCTTTTCTTGTCCGCGGCTCTTCTTGCTGCTAGTGGTGACTTCGCTAGTATCAGTGTATGGACCGCGACCGCCCTCCAACCTTCGAGACCGAAAAGATTTGGAGAAAGGCCGCGTCACAGCTGCGACGGCCCAGATACGAGACCAGTTGTTGACGGCCTTTCAGCAATGGCTGGCGGACGAGGATCCGCATCTCCCGGCACTGACGGACTTGGCTCAACAGTCCCCCATTCGCACAGCGTTGCTTCTGGAAGAGTATGGACGCACGATGTACGAACAGGGCTCAACTCGCCGGGACTATGCGGAGACCATAAATATTCTGGTTCAAAGGTACCCCTATCTAAAGAACTTCTTGGCCGGGCCTTGGAAGCTTTTAACCACCTGGGAGGCCCTTTGGCCTGGAAAAGTTCATCCTCCAATGCCTTTGCCATTGTTGAAAGCGTTGGTCACAACCGCGCTGGCTTGGAACTGGAAGCGTTTTGGCCTCCTGCTCTTGATAGGCTTTTACGCCTTACTTCGGCCTTGCGAGCTCATGGCCTTGACTGTGCAAGACTGTCTGATGGCTTCAGAGACTGGCTCATCCGACGTGCTCTTCATCAGGCTGACGTTGGTCAAGGCTCGAACAAGGGGAGCTCGCATGCAAAGTGTCCGACTCGACGTGCCCTTCGTTGTGCATTTTATGAAGAGTTGTTTCAAAGCCATGAATCCCTCCGAGAAAATCTGGTCGTACTCCACCAACCTGTTCCGAGTTAGGCTCCAGCAAGTCTTGAAAGAAGTCACAGGGAATAGTACTTTGTGTGTGCCTAGTTCCCTTAGGCCCGGTGGAGCCACATACTGGTTCAGAATGTGGGAGGAAGACCTTCCTAGGCTCCAGTGGCGCGGCAGATGGCTCCATTTCAAGACCCTAGCTCATTACATTCAAGAACTAGGCTGTCATAATGTGTTGGAGTCCATTTCAGCGTCCGCTAAGCTCAAAATGAACCGTCTGGCCGCCTTGTGCGAACCAGCGTGCAAACAGGCGGTACCGGAGGCGGATCTGATTACTCAGGTCCATGTGCTGTGGCAGGAATGCACCCGCCTCTTTCCTAAGCTTGCAGGCGTGAGGAATTCCAGGAATCACTAGCCCTACTCAGCAGTCCCACCCCCCCACCCAAGTAGCTGTAGTGGGTACGGGTGGCATATATATGCCCAAAT
>CAJNIZ010039890.1:68387-80428 GCA_905231905.1 Symbiodinium pilosum | reverse complement strand
GCACGCCATTAGGATACAAGCATGTGCGTGTCAATGTGTGTCTGGTCTGCAACAGCTTCAGGGCCATGCCATAATTTTGGAAGTCTGATGATGGCTGCAGACGTGCCCTGTCGCAGGATTCATTGCTGGGTTCCAAGCTGCCAGGAGCCTCAGAGAAGACTTTGCCAACTCAGGCGGACAGGCTCAGCAGGCTCTGAAGTATGTCATAACTTGTCTGGATTGATACCATCACGCCCTGGCATTGTCGTTGTGATGCAGCCAGCACCACACTCAGGGTTTTGCCTTGCGTAACGGGCTTCAATTGATTCAGTCGATATGGCCTTTGGATGCCCCAGGCAGTTGTAAACGCTATGTACCAATGCTCTGCGATGCTCAAGGCTCCCACGGACTATCGTGGGCTGGCAGACCCCTCGCAGGCATTCGAACGCAGAAATGGGTTTCAACTTGGCATGCACGTGGCTCAACATGAGAGGACACTCAATTACGCATTTTCAAACGCAGACAAATGCCAAAAATGTTGCGAAGCCTGGGCCAATAGATGTGATTTGAGCCCTTACCCTGATCAACGGCATCACGGAAGTCAAGAGAAGTTGAGTGGAAGACATCAACATGTGGACAGGTTCTGTAGAGTGTCTCAGGGAGCTTGGTCTCAGTGAACACTGCCGCACCATATCTTGCTACTTGCTTAATTTTTTGATCCCAGAACTGCTGCAAGGCTTCATTCGAGCTTGCACTCATGCTTGCAGGCACCATTGGCCTCCCGTGCAGCTGCTGTCGAGGGCAACCAGGTCTGCAATGTCTGCCCGAGATTCGGCATTGAGCTCCACACTGGAAGAACCCCAATCTTTGATAGTGAGATGTATCTGTTGGTTGCCCGCACGGTATGGGGTTCAGTTAGAGGGTGTGCATGCAAAGGACCGAAATGCAGGCAGTGTTCGCAGGCACCTTCACTTCATGTTAGTGCAAGTGGCTTGAAGCAAGCTTTCTGCTGCAATTGGTTGTGGCTGCCCAAAGTCCTTTTCAGGGGCAGTCAGCCTCGACGAGCTCCAATGCTGTCCGGGCTCTCGGCTTTTAAGATCTTAAAATCCGAAAGCAAAACCAGCCGCAAGATTTGCCTTACCCCTGAAAAGCAAGGACAATTGATGTAAATCCCCGGACAGAGGCTGTCTGTTGTTGTGAGAATACCAGTAAGAATCCTGTAAGGTTTAGACGAACATGCCACTTGGATACCATCTCCAAACTGGGTGATTCATATCCGGGTCCCCTACGGCAACTGCTGTGCTTCAAAGTTATGTTTGCGATGAGCATGATGTCTCCAGAGGTGCAACAGTGTGTCAGTGGTGAGCCTGCTTTTGCCAAGCCTGCTCGAGCTGGCTCTATATCTGAGTCTATCCGGCACCCCTAGGCATAAATGGACGTACAAACAAACACAACAGGACATCCCAAAAAAACACAGCTAGATACGTCAGAAAACGCAACTGGACACTCCACAATGCACAACTCCCAACCATACAAAAAAAAGCTCCAACAAGCAGAATAACAAACACAACTCAAAAGTAGAAAAACCTCGAGGCCGGCATCTGGTCAGCACAATTGGAGCAACATTTTCTGAAGCACAAGAGAAGACAGGACAAACTAGCAAACTCCTAGCAAGAAAAGTCACAAAACCTTCGGGCAACCAAACACAAAACAGGAAGCACAAAACAAACCACAAACTGCCCAATACCAAGCACAAACTTGAATTCAAACAAGTTTGCAATTTTCCTTGCGATCGAAAGCAAAAACCAGATCACAGAAGAAAACAAAACACACCGCAAGCTAGGAGCGCAAATCTGAGCGCAAACTCCGAAACTACCGCACAAAATGAGAAATCAGAGCACCACCAAAAAGCAACAATTGGAAACTTCATGAGTCTAGATGGCAGAAAATTGCAAGGCCGACAATTCAAGATGAAATCAGCCTTGGAGCCCCACGCCGCTTTTGCTGAAGCGCCCAAACCCAAAACTGAGCCCTAACCCTAATCCATTCTCCCAAAACCCTAAACTCCAGACCCCAACGCCTAAGCTGAGGCCTGAGCCATGAACTGAGCTCTAAGCACCTGACAACCCTTCGTTCAAGCCTGCTAACGCAGACCGGCCTGCATGGCACTTTTCGAGTACTATAAGGACCTGAATAGTTACCATTACATTATGGTCTTAGGTTCCTCGTCTGTATGATTACAACATAGGCTACGTCAAATAAATCTTAGAAGAGTATTGGTAGATAGTCAGCCCCTTGCTACGGTAACCACACGGAGTGAGCATTGCTTGGCTGTGTGGGCAGAGGGCCGATCCAGCAAACAAGCCCTGAAGCTCATTGGCTTCGCGGGCTGGAAACATGGAACGTCCCAGGGAGAGGGGGAGAGAGCACGGGAGAAAGGTATTTTGCCAGTAGCCTCTTGCCCAGTTTTCTCCATGCGTGAGGGCTTTAATCTCCAATCCCCATGAACTTAGGATGGCGCTTGTTATGTGGTTGCGTTCGTGGTGTCTGTTCGCAGGCGGTGGTAGTACTCCAAATATTACTTCCAGCTATCAAGTACTGATACGCCAGCACGCAAAGCTTCATCTCGTGGATTGCGGAATGCATCAGCTGGAATCTTGAACAGATTTGTGAGCAGAATCGTCAGTTCGATGGCTTGCAGAACGACGGCATGGTGACAATGTCGTCATTGGCGGAATGGTGCGTTGATGTGGTTGGGCCGGCCGATCAAACCATATTACGAACTCATTCCGCGTTGTGCTCTGCGTGCACAAGTCCTGCTCCCCAAGCCCCATCTTGCATGTAAGGCGCAGACCAATTCCTGGAGGCAGGTGATATCCAGCTTTTGTGGAAGGAGTATGTCCGGTGTCTGATGAAGTACGCGCTTTTTGACAAAGAGCTCTCTGAAAGATAGGCAGCTAGGTGGATGGATGCAGTGGCTTGCCAGACTAGCTAGTCATAATTGTGCTCGTAGAGCTGATGCTCTCCTGCCGTCAGGCAACCTGGCCCGCAGCAACAGGGCCAACAGCAGCAGGCGCTGCAGCAGCAGGCTTTGCAGCAACAGGCCATGCAGCAGCAGCAGGCCATGCAGCAGCAGGCTATGCAACAGCAGGCCATGCAGCAGCAGGCCATGCAACAGCAGGCCATGCAGCAGCAGGCATTGCAGCAGCAGGCTATGCAGCAGCAGGTCTTGCAGCAGCAGGCCATTCAACAGCAGGCGATGCAGCAAGCCATGCAGCAGCTCTTGCTCCAGCAGCAAAGCATGCAGCAGCAGGCCATGCAGCAGCAGGACACCGGGTGCTCCCTACAAATTGTGGAGTAATTCAGACACCGGCTGTTTCAGATGTTGTCTGGCACGTGTTGGTTATGAAGGCAGCGTAAAGTTTACAGGCCTATCTTGACGAACCCTCTGAAGCTTTAGGACTGAATAGCTGCACTAAGAAGGAGTCGGGTCCAGCTGTGTCTCTTGAGCAGCGGCCGCAGCGGGGCTTCCCAGAGGGTCCAGCACATTGCGGTTCATGGCTTGCTTTTTTGTGTTTGTTTGGCTGTAAGGCTCGCAGAGCAGGGCTGAGTCAGCAAATACCGATTGCCCTGGCACAGTTCAACTTTCGTCTTCATTTGCTTTGGCACAGGTGCAGGATAGCAGGAAAAATTAGATCTGCAAAGCCTGAGACTCATGGCAATCAAAGGATAAGCTTGTAACGCTATCAATGTCACTCCGAGCCACCATGGCGCCCTGGAAGCAAATGTTAGATAAGATGAACACTATTCGGGTGTCATGGTTGGAAACGGGAGAAATCCATGATGCTGATGGCAATTTTTCTTGCCACAAGGCGCGGCGGCGCTCAACGCCAGGCACAACCGCAGCAACAGCAGCAACAGCCGCCGCAAGAGACACTTGGACTATGCTACTGCTAGCCTTTTAGGCTAGAGCCCTGTTTGAGCGTCGAGGAGGGGTTCCAGCCTTTCTAGGGGCTGTACTTGGCTGCGAAGGGAGCAAGTTGTTTTTGGGTGGATCGTTCTCCAAGTATGCGCAGTATTGAGTGGCCACAGCTGAGAGCTCCGAGGTTGCTGCAGCAAAGACTGCAAGTGGTTTCTGCGATGTATGCCAACCAGCAGGACAGCTGAAGTGGTGCAGCCGGTCGATTCGGCGGCTTCATCTTATCCCACCTCTTTCATGGTCCCGAGTGCAGCGGTTCTGCCCAACACTTTGTCATCTCACATGACACGTGCTTCTCTGGACCATGAAACCTGTCTTGATCACACTCCTCAACTTGGACGCCAGATGGAAGCACGGAAACACCCCACATCACCCCACGAATGTCAAAGCCTGCAATGCTGGCGTCAAACTTGGCAGGACCGGAGTGATCCTCCAAACGTGGGGAACCCGCGGATCGCCCTTTGAGGGTGTGTGTGTCTCGTCTCGCCCACGACGGGCTTGGGTTTTTGCAGCCTGGGTGGTAGGTAGGCTTGAGACTTCAACCTACGCATGCATGATAAGTGAAACCCAAAGGATCCCAAAGGATGCAGCGCTTGACTCATAAGTGTTGATGTGAGCTCAGTTGGGGTGACCTTTGTTTCATATGTGTCCGTGCTAGGGCAGCTGGTTTGAGGACTGGCTGGTAGACCTGAACCCGAGCCGTTCGCAGAGGCGTCCGGAAACACCGCGCAGAAAAATCCTGCAGGGATTCATGCGCACTGAAGGAAGACAGCCTGCCTTCTTTTGCAAGTGAACAGTGTCATCTAGGAAGGATTGTCTTGTCGATCCTTTGCCAAAAGGCTGGTGTGGGTTTCAGAGCGTCTGATACCTTGCTTTGGGGTGTTGATTTGGAGTGCATGCCTGCGGGAAGGAATGGGCAGAAGCTTCCTTCGACTCTAGCAAGCCTAGCTTGCATGCTGGCGCGCTGGCAACATGTAATCATCCCCTGCAGCCAATCGGTCAGCCACACATGTTCTGGAGCCAACCCCCAAGCACCCCACGTTGCACTTGGATACATCATCAGATCAATCCTGCTGAGATTGCATGCTTGGTAGCTGAGAATGATGGCCCTGATAACGTGGCCGAGAAAAGGTACTATTGGAACAGCCGTCTGGTAGAGCCATCATACAAGGTGTACTGACAAGCAGCCTTTGCAGACCTGAGAAGATGTTTCGTGCCAGAGCTTTTCGTGCATAGAAGAACTCTGGATGCCACATGCGCGTTGGATCCAATGTAGCCTTCGCGAAAAAAGGGCGGTGCATGTTCGCGTTGCTGGAGTTGGTCTTTAGCCTTGAGTTGAAGGGTCTCCTAGTACTTCATTGATGTAATCGCCCTGTCCACAGTTGCACCACTTGTGCCAGTGCCGTGTACCCGCTCTGCAGCGACGTTGACCAAAAGCACTGGTGGAACCGGTTTGGCAAGCCAGTGCTGCTTCTTTTCGATCCTAGATCAACCCAAGGGCCTTAAGAATCCTAACGGCATAGAAGATAGGAAGAGAGCTCAGTGCCCAGGAAGACTTCGTCTGCACACCATGAGTCTGTCTTCAAGCGGCACAACCCATCCGGAGCTTCAAGTAGACAAGCATAGGCAGCATAGGGTCTGAGTCCGATGCAATCATGCACACAGCTTTGCTCGGATAAGAGCTGACCCTAGACAGAAAACGCACTGATAAGCTGCTAGCACAACACAGGTAACCCATGGCAACCTGTCCAATTTTTGTACGAAGACATGCCGCAACAGATATGCGTGGGCACGGGGCTTGTGTCCGTGAGCTGGCTAACACAAGAAGATATCAGCAGGATGTAGGCAGCGCAAAGAGTAACAGATTGGAGGCATGGCTCCAAATACCTGCGACTAGTTTGCAGCGCCATGAAGCGCTCCTTTCCCAATGGAGCCGAGCCAAGCAAGAGGCCTAGACAAGGCAGGCCGTCTTCAGCGTGATCCAGGAAGCTGTCAAGATTTCGGGGGCTTGAGCAGGGCCATGCTCCAAGAGTGGAAGCCATGCCCGTGAGCACCCTCAGAGCTTTTCGTGAAGTTTCAAAGCTGTCAGCCTTGCCACTTTGAGCTGGCTACGACGTAACTGCCGGTCAGTGCCTCCCTGGCACGGGATTTTTTGGCATCTTCAGCAGGGAATGATGTGAGGGCCATCCTAACAAACAAAGTCTTGTCATAAAGCAGGCTCCTTTAAAGTTCTTGGCTGCTAGAAATCCCTATGTTCGCTCGACAGACATTCATGAAAACTAATGCTTGTTGCTTGCATGCAGGTGAAGGGACCGTCGGTGAGGCAAATCCAATGTCCCATCATTCTGGCATGTTGAGTTGGAGTGGCCGGCTTGGGAAGTTTTCTTTACCTCCGAGCAGGTGTTTTCTAAGTCTACAATCATGATGCTTTAGAGAGATCCGGCCCATATGCACCTGCCCGAGAGCACTTCGACTCCAACTGGCAGACGCTTTAGCAGGTGTAGTTTGGCAGGCTTTATTATCTTCTTGAGAACAAAGCCGACCAGCAGCCATGCAGATCCGATTCGAGACCGCGGAGGAGGTGCAATTGGCGAAGACTTGAAATCGCCGAATTCCAGTTCGTTCCCGCTTCTTGGTAAAGGTACGTAGTGAAGGTGCACGCAAGGCTCTGATGTCAGCTTTCTGCATGGATTTCATTACGCATCCCAAGAGGTCAGCGGTTTTTTTTCGGTAGAGTCGGTAGAGGGTAAGGAGATCAAATCCACGCATTTCGAAGTTCAGCATGGGTAAGTGTGGCATTGTCGTCTGTGAGCGATCATCATGAGCTCTGCGCCAGATGCCCGGAGTCACAGTGCAGGCAAATGAGGCTTTGGCTATGGATGGGGGCGACTTCCAAGGGCGCGGGGCTTGGCGGCTTGCGTGAGGGTCATGGAGCATCAGGGAGTGGCAGAAATCCATGGAGCATCAGGGAGTGGCAGAAATAACATGCGCGCAAACAGTTTTTTTTGATCGACTGCTGCGTCGAGCTGGCTGTAGAGACATCTACGGATATGTTGTCCTTCAAGTCAGCTGTGCCAAGCAGGTTCAGGCTTTGCCGGAGCCGCTGGTGAAACACACTTGTTTGGCTGTGCTGGCCCTCAAGGTCTACCATTGGGGTCGATCTCGACATGCTGTACCAGGAGCCGGAAGCGCTATCGCGACACCACGAAATGCAATCCCAGCCTGCATGATTGAAGCATTCCCTTGATCCTGGACGTACTGCAGTTGCCTCAGGTCAGCGTGAGGGATCTTGTTGCAAGTTTTGGACAGGCGTTAACTGTGAGAATACTGCATTTAAGCTTTGCCGGAAATGCCGTTGAATGATTCTGGGAACGAATGCCAGTCAAGGCTCGAAGGACAGCAAGGACAGGAATGTTGTGGGTGTCGGGGAAGCTGGAAACACAGCACGGTGGAACCCGGGCTTCTGAATCTTTCAAGAAGCAAGAAGTGACTCTTGATGTCCGCAAGACTTCGGAAGTACTTGCTCGAAGCTGTTGCCAATGGAGCAACACCAGGATGGCACGAAGTTGCTGATCACCAACCTGCCGCAAGGCGGGCGCTGCTGACACTCAGCGCAGGGTTCCTGAGCAAGTCTCCAATTATTCATGCTGACCAGCGGTCTCATAACCGCAACATGTTGCTGTAGGTTGACGCAGCAAAAATACATCCTACATTTCCTTCGCCTCTCTCTCAGCACCAGACATGGGCGCCACAGGAGCCAGGGCGGAAGACCTGAAGGACACAAAGTGTGCAGCGGAGAATGCTTTGCGGAGTGACCTCTGACAGAGGTCGGAGGGTCTCGGCCCTCAAGCAGTTGTCCACCTCCTTATGTTCTGCGAAGGAGTCTTTCGGTGTCTTCGGGCGCATCCAGCTCTTGGGACTCAGCTCAGCCCATGCCTGCTTGATGTCTTATTTTGCAGCTGCAGCCAGTTGAGCTGTCAGCGGCCAGCTTGAATCACGGTGTTCACAGACCAATAACGTGTTCGCAGAACGTACCTTCGTGCGGGGCATGGCACGAAGATGCCGAAGCCATCCAAACTCTCACCCCTAACTCAGACGACTAGACCGTGGAAAGGAAGACCCTCAACTTTGTGACTTCGAAAACAAAGTCCCAAACGGTCAAGGTATGCTGGCGTTGACGGCGGCCGCTTCCCTCCTCCGCCACGGGCGACAGCTCCCATGGGCGGCTTTGCAGGCCAACCATGGGGCTTTAGGGATGGTTTTCGGTCTTGTTGTTTCCTTTTGAGTGAGCTGAGCGTGTGCACGCTTCCCCCCAACATACCGCTCCAAGCTAGCCTTGATGTTGGGAGAATGTGAGGAGAAGCCTCACTCGAGTTCATGTCAACCAGCTTTTATCTGTGCATGCTTGGCTGAGGGAACCCTTTCTCCTCCCTCTCTCATCCTATCCCTCAGACCAACAAGTCTTGAACGATTCTTGGACGTCTGCTCCCAAATACACGTGGGAATGGATGCTGCTGATATCTGCTGATGGGATTTCTTCGCATGAAGGATTTGCTGCAATTTCTTCTTGCGCGCATGACTTTGAAAGCAGTTGCGCGGGCTGATCAGGCGGTCCGCACCCCGTACGATGCTACTACCCTGTGTGCACAACCTTGTAGAACATCCCAAGGCAGTTTGAAGTGCAAGCCCAAGAAAAGTCGCAATCCTTCACAAATCTTTGGGGCTGAAACATTTGACAGGCCGGGGTGACGGCTACGGCGCGCGGCGACCTGTTTTCGGTGTAGGGCGCGGGACGGTCGCTCAGCTAGCACAGGGGGGTGGCCGCGGCAAGATATGTGGCCAGTCTGTGCAACGTAAAGCTACGGAGCTGACGGAGCACAAGATCGTCGTGAAGGCTAATTAGCAGCATACTCAACTATTCCTTGCAGCAAAGTGCTGTGCAACCCAATGGCCCGCACTCTGGTTTCCTCTTGCTGAACTGGATACAGAGCATGCACGTGTTGTGAGCGGTTCAAGCTTCTAACTGGACTCCAAGTGGTAGTTGAGCGATGGCTGAGCTTTCCGGGTAGTTAGACTGGCGAAGACCAACTGGAGGTCATCCTTCAGGTATTGCAGGGTCCTGCATGAAAGCCCGTAAGAAAGAAGCAGATGGGGATATTCTAATCAAGCACGATGTTCAGGTCCGCTTCGAGACCGCGGAGATGGCGGAGGAGGCGGTCAGTGCACTGGACGGCCAGGAACTCCGAGGCCCAAAGACTTGTGGGGGTTTTTATGATTGCATCAGTACGTGATTTGCTCTGAGTAGCATCATGGTGGGAAAAACCTGGGTTCCCGCTTTGAGCAGCATAGCACACAGCCATAAGTACTCTTCTTCTTCTTCTTCAATTCTTCTGATTGCTGCTGCTGCTGCTGCTGCTGATTCTCTACTGCAGCTACTTCCTACCGAGCGCTTCCGATTGTCACTTCCGCTCTTCTTGGCAGGCCCTGTTGCAGCCTTTAAGGTTCCGGGAATTTGTGAAGATTGTTCTCTGGGTTTAGGCGTCTGCGTTGGTTGCGTGGTTTGGGTTCAGGAGATGCATTGGGAATATTTGAGCCTTGACGGCGGGCTTTCACTGTAGCTTTTCTGAACACTGTTGCTGCTCCTTTTGGAGCTGTCCCAGCTGACTCAGAAAAGCTATTCAGCCGGCAAGTGCGAACCCCTCACAATGATCTGTGCAAAGTCATTGATGCATCAAATGAACTTTGCGTGGGCATCCCATTCCTTGTTGATCTGAGGCGCCACGATTTCGGCGCGCCTGGACCCCTCATCGAAGGCCCGCACACGAACATGACAGGGAAGAGCCCAGAGCTTTCCACGTAGACTTTGCAGTAGGCCATCAGTCCTCGCAGTCGATGGTTGTCTCATTTTGGAAAGGATGAGCTAGAGGCAGTGCACAAGGAGATATTTTGAGTGGCAGGAGGCCTTGTGGCCACTATCAGCGTGTCCTAGAAAATGCACGTCTGCAGGTGCCAGTGGCAGGAAGGTTTGAGCATGTGCTAGTTTCTGCCTTTGACGCACTAGCAGGATGCTCGAACAAGTGGGTAAAGCACGATAGTAGACAAACCTGTCATTCCCGCTCGGCTGAGGGGCAAAGATTAAGAAGGCAGTAGCCCCGATTTGGGGAGCTGATTTGCAACGCAGGAGCTCCTGATCTCAAGCGGTTTTGTGTGGACTGCCGCAAGGTTAAACAGGATCAACAAAATTCACGCGTAAGCCTCACATAGTGTAACGTTCCGGCCGAAGGGGTTTTGCTTGCATGAGCACTGGGCTAGTGGATCAAACGTCGATGAGGAATCAAATTGCAATGCCCCTGTTCTGTCAACAGAAGTAACAGTACCTTTGCTGAAATTCACAGCTCCCGAGTGCTACGCTTACCTACTCGCAGGATGGATCGAAGATCTTTGTCGATGGCTTGGAGCCATCCGTGGAATGGCAGGACCTGAAGGATTTCTGCGCTCAGGCGCTTGGTGTGGAATGACGTGCTTCACATCTACAGGGATTGCATTGGGTTCATGCGCAGCAGTTACACATCAGGCCATGCAGGTAGCTTTGGTCCCAGATCCCAAGAAATGGGCAACGAACCCAGTTATGATGTATGATCTGAAGTGATGTTGCAAGCAGCCAAGATCAAGACTGAGCACCGCAGGTAGGCGTCGTGGCCTTCGTCAAGGTAGAGAAGGCGGCTGGCGCCAGTGCACCCAGATGTCTGGAGGAGTCTCATGATGCACGTCGACACGGCGCTCATGGCATGTATCAAAGAGGGATTGCAGTGGGTCCCGAAATGAGAGTGCTAGGTCGTTTCAGGCGGTTTGTCAGAGCTGGCTTCACATCGTCCGGTCACGTATCATAGAGATCTATGAGAAGACAAAGAAACGCACACGATGCTCTTTGTGTACCCTTGATTCTCCTTGAATCGAATGAAAGTTTGAGCTTGTGCTCTTGCTGCCCTCCATCATGTCCTCCTAATACGGTTAGGTTGGTCTGGTTTAGGAGGGTCACTCAGTAGGCTGTGCATTCGCACCTGACACACATGTCTGCTCATGTTGTTTACAGTTGATCAACTATGTTTGTACGTTGCCATTTTGGCGTAAAAAAGATGTTCAGCTAGCCCACGTGACTGACAACTCAGAAAAAGGTCTAGGGCCTGGGAAGTGAGCCATGGGATCTCCATGGGAGCGTCAGAGCCGAATGGCGATGAGCCGTCCGAGGCGATCGCAGGCGAGCTTCCCTCCGATCCCAGAGCAAGCCAGCTGCGCGGCCGCGCAACCTGCTCAGGGAGAAGATCAAGAAGAGGATCTGAGCAAGCTGCCCAAGTACTTCTCGTGGGAGCAGCAGCCTGCCGGATCCGGCGATCCCTGGGCGCAGATGGCGGCAAACAGCTCGTGGGGGCAAGGTGGCTCCTATGGTGGCGGTGGCTCCTACAACCCGGCAACGCAGGCTGCTCAGCAATTCGTGCAGCATGCCAATGAGACCGCTGCCGCTCGCAGACTTCGGAAGCTTCAGGAGAAAAATGAAGCTCGTGGTGGCAAGCGCGTTCGCTGGGGCCAGTTCAACTACAACAACCCGCACCAGAGGCAGCTCCCTGACTACCTTGCGCAGGTCGGATCCGGACCAGGCGAGAGGAGTGTGTTGGTCATCGACACTCGTGATCAACGCTTTTCAGGGGTGGGTCCTGGACGAGATCTTCACGAATGCCCAGGCGGCCATCAACGTGCTGTCTGATAGGAACCTGGTCAGGTCGCCGCAGCAAGAACCACTTGAACCTGTTCCTGATGAAGACATTGAGCACCTTCAAGCTCACGCTCGTGGGCAGCATGACCTCGTACTCCACAGTTCCTTGTGGTGCCTGGGATGCTCCAACGGGCAAGGTGCTCTCGCGCAAGGCCTTCCAGCCCTTTCGCTGGCCAACTATGACAGAGAGCTCTCCAACCTGGGTGGACATCAAGGTCAAGATCGATGGCCACCTGTTGATCCACCTTGAGCTCCGAGGCTACAGAGGCGATCGCGACATGGCCGTCCAGATGAACTATGTGGACGACAGCG
>CAJNIZ010039890.1:46437-64150 GCA_905231905.1 Symbiodinium pilosum | reverse complement strand
TGCTGGGAACGGGTCTCCAGGAAGGAGGGCTCCAAGGGCGCGCTCGACGACAAGCCAGCAGACAAAAACACTAAGGTGGGGGACAGTGGCCGACGCCGTGCCGCTTCGGAGACACCTGCGTTCAGTGCGGCCAGGCTCACCCCTGGCACGGCGATCGCTGAGCGCGTGAGGAAGCCCCTGCTCAGGGGCCGGCCAGGCAGAGGGGCCTGGGGCGCTGCGACGAATGATCAGCGCTCTGTGAAAGTTGCCATGCCTCCAGTCAGCCTTTCTGTGACTTCTCCCTGGGCCTCTTGGGATGATGTCCCAAAAGATGCTACGCTCGTGGCTGCAAAGGGCCCTTTCTTTCTGGAGATCTTTGCAGGCACTGGTGGCGTCGCCGCGGCAATGAAGGAACTGGGGGTTCCCTGCCTTTTGCGCATTGACATTGTGGTCAAAGGCGAGGTCAGCTCCGCTCGGGATGTTCAAGAGGAGGAATTTTGGACCTTCATCAAGGAACTGATACGCTCTGGCGCGATTCGGTTTCTTCACCTGCAGGGACTCCCTGCTCAACCTTCAGCATGGCCAGAGCCGTGAAGATGAAGCATGGACCACGCCCTCTTAGGTCGCTCGAATATCCGCTCGGCTTGCCATTGCTTGCAGCAGCCGAGAGGCGGCAGGCAGAATTGGGCAACACGCTTCTTGACAAGTCCGTGGAGGCGGCGCTCGCAGCTCTTGCAGAAGGAGGGCATTTCTCTCTCGAGAATCCCGAGAGAAGCCCTTTAAAATATGCTGGCGGCGATCCAGTACCTCAAGGTCATGTATCCAACGTTCGTTGTCTCTTTCGATCAATGTTGTTTTGGTTCCTTGCACCTTAAGCCCACCACCCTGCTGACCTCGCAAGCCCTCTTGCAGGTCTTAAGCGCTCGCTGTAAAGGTGGACGCAAGCACGTCCCGCTCAAGGGCAAGGTCTGGAACAAGAAGGATCGCAAGTGGGTCTTTCGCGCCAAGGCGGCTCAGGTCTATCCCAATCAGCTGTGTGAAGCGATCGCCAAGCAGGTCTCTTGTGTTTTCTTTCAATTGCCCACAATTCGCTCAGTCGTTGTTCCTTCTTCGATCCCAAGACCGCAAACGTCCGCTCGGGCTGCGCAAAGCCTGGATGGAGCGTCGACAAAATCGTTCAGCCATGCTTGCTCAAGCAGCAGGCTGTCAGCTCAAGCGTGGTTCCGTCAAGCCCTTGCTGGATGTGGAGTGTGAACCAGGTGACGCGATACGCTGGGCTCTCAGCGTGCCTCACCCCTTCTCCATTCCGCTCAAGCTGCAGGAGAACCTTCTGCGATCGATCGATAAAGTATGCAAAGATCCCGATACACTTTGCCAATGGCGCCTCCGTCAGCTTCAACAGTGGCACGATCGAGCAGTGCAGCTCCTGCCAGCGACGGACGCAGTGCTGGCCCAGATCGAGGACAAGCAGCTTCGACGACTGCTTCGAGGAGTACCGGACGGTCAGCCCGCCCAGCTCGGGCTCACGACTCACATTGAGCTCTACAAAGAAATGCTCCGCGCTGCGCACTGTCCGGATGGCTCCATCGTCGAGGACATGCCCCACGGCTTTTGCGTCGTTGGCAAGATCAGACCTTCGGGGCGTTGGCCGCCGTATGAGAAAGCTCAAGACGTTCACCCTGTTCATGAAGCTCTTGACCGGGCCTGGGAAATTCGCAGGAAGATCATCCACCGAGTCTCTGCAGTTCAGGTGTCTGACAATCTCAAGTCCATCTGGGATGCGACGATCGAGGATGCGGTGGAAGGCTCATGCGTAGGTCCGCTGTGCTCAGAAAAGGAGGTTTGAGACCTTATTCAAGCAGAGGACTGGATTCCCACTCAGCGCTTCGAGGTGGTTCAAAAGAACAAGGTCAGGGGCTGTGATAGCGCCACGACCAACCTGATCAACAAGATCACGGAGATCTCCGAGAAGTTGCAGCTCCCGTCGACCGACTACAACGTGGCGGTGATCAGGGAGCTTCGATCGAGGCTCTCTAAATCCTCGCATCCGGCTCTCGAAGGATGGGTTCCGGATGAGAAGAAGGCTTATCGCCAGATTCCAATCCGCCCTTCTCAGAGGAAGTTCAGCATCATCTGCTTGAAAGATCCTTCGGACGGCAAGCCCAAGTTCTTCGTTATGGTGGGCCCTTCGTTCGGATTGGTGTCGGCCGTCTACAACTACAATCCCCGCTCGGCTGCCATTAACGACGTTCTGGTGAATCTCTTGTTCATGGTGGCCTTCAACTTCTACGACGACAAGTACGGCTTTGAGCCCAGCCGGTCTTGTGCGCTCGCGCACGATGTAGCTCAGAAGGTTCATTGGTGGCTCGGGGCAGCTTTTGACTCAAAGAAGCTCCAGAGGTCCACAAAGCCAGACGTGCTCGGCGTGACCTACAACCTGGAAGAGTTCAAGTTGGAAATCCAACGCAAGAGGAAGATCGAGCTCAAAGAAACGATCGAGGACGTTCTGAAGGAGGAGTCGCTCGACCCTGGTTCGGCAGGGAAGCTGAGAGGCAAGCTCAGGTTTGGCGCTTCACAGCTGTGGGGAAAGGTCGGAAGAGCCTTCCTGCGATCGCTTTCAGAGCGCCAGTACTTGAAGCATGCTCGAGACGAGGGCTTCGCGCTAAACCCTGCTTTGCTGCTCTCCCTGTTTCAGTGGCTTAAGCTCGTCCAAGATGGTCCGCCGAGGCCCATTGAGGAGCAGAAGCTTAAGAAGAGCGACGCTGTTGTGTTCACCGACGGCTTCACCCCGGACGCTCGCAAGAACGAGAAAGGCTTTGACCGGATCGGGGGTGTCCTCTTCGACCGTAGCCAGAGCTAGCCTTTTCAGTTCACGGCGGTGGTCCCCGAGCGAGTCAAGACCTTCTGGCTGGTCAGGAAGACCCAGATTGTTCCGATCGAGATGCTGGCACCGATCGTGGCGCTGTCCACCTTTGCGCCCATGATCGAGGGCAAGGACCTTCTTCTCTTCATTGACTCGGAGGCCGTCGAGGGAGCCCTGATCAAAGGTTACTCGGCGCGTGAGGATCTCTCTGAGCTCGTGTCTGTGTTCTGGGATCTAGCTCTAGAACTGCGAGTGAATGTGTATATTGATCGTGTGTCGACAGATTCAAACCCCGCTGCTTGGCCATCAAGAAATGATCTTGAAACGGGCAGATCTGCCGGATGAGCGTTGCTCGAACCTGTCTGGCCAAGTATTGTGAAGGGCCTGGGACGGTAGCTTTGATGCTGACACCATCTGTGCTCGTTCAGTGCCGTATCCGTTCGGAGCTTGTTTGCCTTTACGGGCGCTCGCTCTGACGCGGCTCGGATGCTGAAAAATTTTTGTTATACGGTCGCCGGAACATCAACCTGTTCAGGATGACTGTGTGTCAAGCTTATCTGTTCATGGATCTGCTCGACCCCATGCCTTGAGCAGAAAAAGGAAGGTGCGTTCGCAAGCATGTTATCACATGCGTCTTTAGCCCTGTGAGTGGTCCTCCTAATACGGTTAGGTTGGTCTGGTTTAGGAGGGTCACTCAGTAGGCTGTGCGTTCGCACCTGACACACATGTCTGCTCATGTTGTTTACAGTTGATCAACTATGTTTGTACGTTGCCATTTTGGCGAAAAAGAGCTGTTCAGCTAGCCCACGTGACTGACAGCTCAGAAAAAGCCCGCCCTCCGCAGCCCTGATCATGGCGTTTAGCTTTTCAGCTTTCGACGTAAACCAGATCGCCATGGGGAGCACCGCTTTCGGTGATGTGGACACGCTCTTTCGCCCATGTGTTGATTGTGGGCTCAAAACAGGTTGCTTCTGCGACGGCAAGTTCGGACCTTGCATCGCCGCTCCTCGTGTACCGGCTGAGATTTGGGCTGATGGCCAATGCACGCCGCTGTGCACGCGATGCGATTGCACAAAGGGGTTCTGTCATTTCTGTCGCGGTGAGCACTCCTGCACTCCACCGACAAGAGAATGATTGAGCCATGTTCATGGCGGGAAGCACATTTTGGGACGGTAGCTTTGATGCTGACACCATCCGTGCTCGTTCAGTGCCGTATCCGTTCGGAGCTTGTTTTGCCTTTACGGGCGCTCGCTCTGACGCGGCTCGGATGCTGAAAAATTTTTGTTATACGGTCGCCAGAACATCAACCTGTTCAGGATGACTGTGTGTCAAGCTTATCTGTTCATGGATCTGCTCGACCCCATGCCTTGAGCAGAAAAAGGAAGGTGCGTTCGCAAACATGTTATCACATGCGTTTTTAGCCCTGTGAGTGTCTCTAGTCCCTGGGCCGAGCCATGCCGCAATGCATCCTTGGCCTCTGAAAGCCGGTCGCGTGAATTGTTTAAAGCCTGTAAACTCAGAAAGGGGCCTCCAGATAGTTGCTGGTGCCACAGTGGCATTGCCCTTGCCAAAACTCTTTGGCCCGAGCCTGAGGCACCCATGCATTCGCAGCCACCGCCACGGACGGAGAGCCGGAGGCTACGATTCAGAATGGGCTTTTGACCTTTCAGAGGCAGCAAAAGGACTCTGGCTGTGATGCAAGGTTAAGGTTCAAAGGCATTGGCAAAATTCCAATCTTCAATCTTCAACTTGTGTCAGCTCTGCAACAGTAGCAGGAGTCAGTAGCATCACTTGACTGGCCGCCATATCTTGCTGCGCTACTGAACCGGTGCAGTAACGCTAGTCACCCGTTAGGTACAGTGCTGAGGAGCTGCGAGGTTTAGTAACAAGGACCATGCCCCAAATCAGAAGTGATGCAGTGCTGAGCGTGTGTCAGAAGAAGCGTGGAAGGTTGCGCCAGTTGTCAGTAATATGTAATACTTGCGCAATACCTGCGCCTGTTTGCCGGCAGACCTCCCTCTCAGTTCGCAAGCAGACATGCCGCGCTGTGGCCTGAGTGGCCAGAGGGTTTCAAGAAAGCTTGGAGCAGCGCTCAATTGACAGGGGACACATTAAGCTGTTGCTCGTACGAATTGACCAGAAGGCCGTCCGCGCCGTGAGCAACTTCCCTGTGTTACATTGGTTATGGCTCTTTAAGCATTATTGCCGAAGTTGCGTCTGTGTCAGCTGCTTGGGGTTCCTACCTACCCATGGGTTGCAAATACTGGTGGCTGGTTTCCAGTCTATTCATTACATGTGTGAGTTAACTTGATATAGCTTGATGAATCGTGACTGTCATTACCCCCGCTAGATGCTCCAAGCCCTATTCATGTCCTTTCGATTTGCTCTTCACTCGCTCTAAAGTTCAGCGTCGTCACCCCCCAAACCCCTTTACGACATCAAGGCCATCAGGGGAGTTGTAAGGCCGTGCATATTCAGGTCTTGTGCCAGCCAACAAGACTGACCCAATTTTATTTGCCGTGTGCAACTTCTTCATACTTGCGTTCACATGTGTCTAGAACACTGTCAAATGGTCACACAGAATAGCAGGTAGTGAAATGCAGCTTCAAGCCACACCTGCAAAGTGCTCAAGCCCAGCGACGCACCCAGGCCAATCCAGCAAGGCACCAGCCAAGGTGCTGTTCGCTTTGAAAGGCCCGCTGTTAAGCCCTTTGCTCTCAGGCTTGGCGATGCTGACAGATAATCGGTAGCTTTTTCGTGACCTGGGGTAGTTTGATAATGCTGCATAGGCACTTACAGCACAACCCAGCATGCCCGGACGGCCTGTTTGGAGGAAGGAAGATGCCACTAGAGCCATGAATCAGCTGACGCTGGGCGAGCACTTCTGGAGATTTAAGGAGGTTTCGTGCTGCAGGGGCCTGCAAGTAGCGTGATTGGGTTTCAGGTAGATCGACTGACCTGACAGCTTGACAGCTTTGCTGCTCGTCCAAAGATGCTCGCACCGCAAGCTCTTCTATGCCAAGGAATGGCTCTATACTGGGATCTTCACAAATCTCTGCGGCCACCTCAAAAACCGTCTGCTCAACATGCTCAACAGCAAGCAGACGATTGTGAAGAGCCCTACCAGAACATGCAATCAGCTCCTACCGTCCTGGGTTTGAGAGGACGGCTTGCAACACAAGCGCATCGATCTTGTACGAACGTGAAGTGCAGTCTTTCGTATGCTCCTGCTTCTTCACCCCTATACTGTAGTTGTTGCAGAGACCTTGGTCCCCAGACTCAGGGTCATCAGCCCTGAAAAAAAGACTGCAGTCGTGTGCTGAACTTGCATTGTTTTTGGAAAAGCTTCCAAGATTAGTAGTAGTAGTAAGATGATTTCACAAGGGTATTGTGGTAGGCTCCCTCGCTCGTGGTAGAAACGAGCACGACTATGCATTGCACTGTCCTGTGTTACCAGTCAACGGTTTCCCTGCGGGTCCTGCCACTTAATGCGCACGCCACGATGTAGTGACATTGACGTTAGTCATTGTTCTGTTGTGATCATGGACTAGAAGGTCTGTATCTGCCAGCACTTGAAGCATATATTTTTCAAGCAAGCCTCTGTAAGCATGACAGTCTCTTAGATGCGCCCCTCCATTGTTGGAGCGCTCGCCTCTTTGCCCTGTAAGGTCCAGCGAGACTCGACGTCGATGGACGGGCTTGCATTTTCTTTAACCGCAAGGGAATGCCTACTTTGCCACTCCATGGTGGTCACCCGCCAGACATTGAATTTAGACTCCTCTACGTAGCTGTGGACCTTTGTGTGCATTTCAAAGCCGAGCCCCCAAATCACAGCTCCCATGCTCTTGGCCATTGGTAACTCATCTTTGGTGGCTTCGGCTGCGAGGATGGCAGTCGCGTAGTGGTAACTGGCTTGCCAGCTGCGCTGTCGTGGCAGGCACGTCACCTTTGCCCCAAAACTTCCAGCCTCTAAATCCTTACCGAGTGGCGGGACCTGAAGAGCGAGCCCTCGGTGGGAAAAGACATGGAACCTCCAATGTGTGTTGTCGGTATCAGAGCCACAACCTGAAGCGGCAAGTCAACCAGTCTGAGCAGGTGCTGAAGGATCATTTCGCTGCTATTGGTCCTGTGGCATACTGCAAGGCCAGCAAGTGGTGTTGGATGCAGCGTGAAGCATTGCAGTAGCCCTTGTCATGGTTCGCCTACACGATGCTCCCTTGTGCGATCCTCGGCCTCCTTCTCTGGACAGGTTGCGCCCGCTCAGGCTGGCCTGCAGTGTTGACGTCGGGAGGGCATGGGAGGTGTGCAGCTAGCGAAGCTGCAGCATGCTGCCCCAGCAACCACGACCCTGACATCCTTCAATGCCAAAATGTTGCAATCCAGGTTTCGTACGCTCTGGGCTGAGAGCCCCTGACATCACGCCACTACGCAAGCATGACCTCGTCAGGCTGAAGAGCCGCCGATGCGACCTGCCTACCAGGACCTTTGCACGTGTTGATGATCGTTTTGGCATGCCCAAATTGCGCTGTTTCTGGTTCCACTCCCCCAACAAGATGGTAACCATAACCGTAAGAAGAAACACCCACTTGGGCATTTCTGGATCAGGGGCAGTTCCTTTGAAAGAGCTGATACCCGCCAGCATAGATGCGTTAGTTAGACAGTTAGTAGTTGCGCTTTGCTGCCTTAGTTGTTGTCATGAACTGCTTGAATTATCGGAGAAGGGCTGTTTGGACACCAGTTGGGCACTTCATACCTTTAACCTTGGAAGATCTCGCACATCACGCTACGAAAGGTCGGGCTAAGAAACATCCATACAGCACAAGTTGACGCTGGCACATTATTTTAGGTGAAGCTTGCAAACGAGCCGTTTTATTCCACCAGCCGAAGCAAAGTATGTCTCACTGTAAGCCTGAAGCTGACCTGATGCCCTTTTTGGGTGACCGTGTCTAGTTCATGGCTTCTGATTTAAGGGCTCCAGTACTAACAGATACTACAGTGCGGCACTGTCAAAGAATATTTGTTAAGATGCGATGCGGGAGCAAGAAAATCAAGGAGGGAACCGAGAATCGTGCGCAACACAAACCAGGAACATATGATGCAAAGATTGGAACATCACAGATTGCAAAGCAGATAGCCCTGTAAATGGCAAACACTCACAACACGCGCTCAATCTCGGGGCCTATTGTGTAGGCCGCGCTCGTAGACAGACAACCCTACGAGCAACTGGCCAGAATGGACCTCCAGCTCTGTGCCACCGCAGGCTCGGGCGCCTGCTGCTCCAGTGATCAAAGCGCTGGGCGAGGTGCAGAGTCTTTTTGAAATGACACGGAAAGTGATGTCTATGAGGATATAGAAGCCCTAAATTAGCCCCAATATAGAACGGAGAATCAGCTGGAAAGGAGAATGGAAACTGTAATGGAAACTGAAAGAAACAAATGCAAAACAGCCAGAGCCTTTGAGCTTGATTTTGGATAAGATGCCACTGCGCAGTCCAATATTTGACTGCTGGTTTTCATGCTCCGCTTTCCCAAGCTAGCCTGAGATCCTGCATCCCAAAGCCAAATGCACATTGCTGGGCCGCGACAACTGAGCCGGCTTCCTGGAGAACTAACGCAGCAAAGAAAACGCAACATCTTTAGTGAACAAAACATGATTTTCCAGCTTGTTCTTTTGTAGCCCTGTCTCTGGGCTATCCTGGGAGGTTCGCTATGATACGGCAGAAGCAGCAGAGGATGCCACGTGTCTGCAAGGAAAACCTTTCAAGCTAGACAGGTTGGCTGCTCTAGAAGGGAATATGTAGAGATCGTTCTTCTGGGATGGCGGGTCCAAACGGCAGAGTATCTTCTGTGCCCAAGACCTCCCTCGCCTCTAAGAACTTCAACTTTCCCAGAATCACTGATGTGGGAGTAAGGCCTGACCCTCCCTAGGCCCTAGTAGGGGTCCCATAATACGTAGAATCTAAACATCCTAAACCCATCTTGAGAAATCCTTAAGTATGCGATCCAAATCCTCTGGGAGCCCAGGCCAAGCTCCGCTACACTGGCATGGAGGTTCATGGCCAGATCATCACGGTCAAGGCCAGGCCAGTACACTGTGGTTACATGGAGGTTATTAACGGGGATACTGGAAAAGAACATGGAAACTACTATACTGGGTTACGTAGGGTTTAGGGTGTAGTTTAGGCAGTAAGCCATGGTTGTCCTACAGTTTGAGATGTCAAAGTCGGCCTCTAGCTGGAGCCTTTTGGGTGGCCTTCTCCTTCAGAGCCAAGATCCAGACAGAAACACGGCTTCCATGTGCCAGCTTCCTTGGAGCTACAAAGAATCGGTCACAGGCAGACCTAACCTCGCGCGATGGTACTCGGGTGCTTGTTATGGGCTGGCCGCGCGCTTAGGCAAGGAATGGAGATGGATCTGAAGAGTTTGGGGTTGATGCAAGCAAGAAGCAGCCCTTGCTAGCCAGCTTGGATCAGTTGTAGCTCCACGTGTAGCGCTGAGGGGAGCCCGACAAGTCTCGCTTTACTCACCGTGCTTTGAAGTCGCATCAGAGACCCAGTCCATATCTTGCACAATCCGAGGCCTGCCTCAGCGACATGGCAGGAGCTGAAGCAGCTCCTCTCTGCCCTGGCCTGGGTCGGCATTTACTGATCGCGAAGTTGTGCTGAAGTACTTACTTGAGATGGATTGACTTGAGTTCTTTTCAAATCCCTGGGAGTTGAATGTAGTAGTGAGCTTCATGCTGCACAAGAGCCTGAAGTCCAAGCTTGTTGAGCAGCAGCTGGGTGGAGTTGGCACTTCACATCCTGAAAGGCAAACATAACTACACTGGAACCCCAAACTCAACCTCAAGCCTAATCTTCTGTATCTAAACCTTGACGTTGTGGCATTCCCCTTCAAAGGCACCTTCCAAATTAGGGTGCTGAGCCCTCTACGGCCAGAGCATTGGGTAGCACGCTATTCTCCCGAGGCCGCTTTTCCGGTGGCGCATGCCAAGGCCGCCGATACTGGGCTTGTCTTGCCATTCCTCAGATCCGCATTGTTATGTTTCGCCGTCTGTAGTCGCGCAGTCATAACTTGACTAGTGTCATAATGATACCAGGAACGACGATTTCATTGTCAATGGTGAAGACCTCTAGCTTTGCTTCTTGCTGCTGAGGGTCGTCTATCGCGCACAGATGCCAAATGACAGATGACATTGCATGACTCATCAGAGGCCTCTAAATGTCTTAGCTAGAAAGCATTGTGTTTTCAACCCAAAACTCAAATGCTCCAAAATGCAGAGCTTTCAGTGCTTTCTTAAGCAGTGCCGGCCCCATATCATGTTTCTTTCCCGATTTCCCACTTGTTTTTCTCGCTGGCCTTTGTCGTTGTATGTTATGGCAAACCACATTGAAGTTTCAAACGTGTCCGACGTCCTGGGATCACCTTCACAATACGTGGAAAAATTGTACGTAAGTTGGCCCGACTCTTCCTCCTGATCATGGCCCCCAAGTAGAGCAGATGGTACCGTAAAACACTTTCGTCCTTCACAGCCGCCTGCAGGTGCAGGAGCTCCCTCACATGGGACAACCTGCCAGCGCAGCACCCTCTATGCCATCCATGGCTATGCGCAACTCCGGGCCGCCACCCCGGCCCACAGCGTCACCAGTGGTGGGCGAGGCAGCTTCTAAGCTCTTGCTGTCTCTTCTCTTGCATGATTCAGCCTTCGAACTGGGGTGTAAGGCATTTGCAGTCGGTGTTCACATGGGTTGGGGTCATTGGGCCATATTGGGCCAAAATGCCGCGCACGTACCTCTTCAACTTGTTGAAGCGTGTCGTTGACGCTTGCTGCGCTGTCCGGCTGGCTCCAGCAGAAACAAAGCAATGCCTTTCCTCGGCGTGCCAGCTTTTCACAAGCACTCCCTCAGGCTTCAGATTTTGCCCACAAGCACAGAAATAGTTCATCAGCTGTGCAGCAACTGCGGAACCAGTTCTCCAGAGCATCCGGTGCCCCCGAACCAGGGGCAACTTTGAGGCAAAGCGCATGCCATAAGAAGCAGTGAGCTTTTTGGTGGGTTGCTGGCTTGCGTGATGCGATAACTGCCAAGCCGTCGCTTCTCGCGCCGTGTCATTGCCATGTCAAAGCTTCCGAATCGTGGCGCGCCTCAGCAGCATTGAGCAACAAAAGTCTACGAGGCAACGACCAGATGGAAATGAGGACGGTGCCGCTCAAGTTCACTAGGTAGTTTATCTGTTTTGTGAGCTGTATCAGACCACTGTTGTTAGAGTTGCCCATACCATACTGGGGACACCAGTGCGCAAATCCATGCAAATCCCAGCAGATGGGTTATGACCAACACATGCGGATTCCATTCGTGCCACGTCTCATATCTCTGCGCGCTCAGGTAGAAGTCCTGGTTGCCTACCCGGTCAAAACGACCCAGGTTTTGCCTGGGGGACTTTGGGCAATGCCGACTGGGGCTACGATGCTTTTTCCAGCTGGGTAGTCCAGCATTTGCCATGTTGTTCGCTGCCTGGTTGTTGGTTTGCTGCAGCAACAGCATTCCAGCCATGGCAACAGGTGGCAATCTCTGCCGGAAGTGTGGTGGACTTCACAGGGGTCGGGGTCTTGGACACCTGTTCAGCAGAGTTTCTGCTGATCTCTCCCTCCTTTTGCAAGGAAGGCCCCTGCAGTGATAAAAGGCTTGTAGTGTCTAGTTTCCGAGAAAACCTTGGGACTCCTCATGTGCTGATCGAACAGAAGCTTAGCCTCCTGCGTACCAGTTGCAGCAGCCTTCTGAGTTCGCCGTCAATGTACTGTAGATGCTTATGGCTTCCTGGTGCTTCCAGCCAGCTCGCTTCGAATGCTGAATAACTGGAGCTAGATACGTGCATTTCCCGTGCTAGAAGTCATGATGACGCGCTGTGGAGCGATTTGTGCTGGCACCTGATCCTGAGACCCTCTGAGCTTCGCAGGATGCCATCGTAAACGCTGCCAACCGTGGGGGGCTGGGCGGTGGCGGCGTGGATGGGGCCATCAACAGCGCAGGCAGGTCACAAGAACGGATGCAAGAGCGCAGTGAGCCTTCCTACAACCTGTCAGAATTCCAAGCCCAAGACATTTACTGCTTCAAGTGCCTCGGTCATTCAAATCCCTTTAATGTTCCTGGTCCTTGTGGCAGGGGGCCCTGCGCTCACCGCAGCGCGGCGGGAGCTCCCCGTACCAAGACAGCAGGAAAGATGCATTGTACAACTTTGTTATAATCCCTTCAGACGCAACGACGTCGTGTTTGCAACACAACTGTGGAGAATAGCCATGAGCAAACGCAGCGCAGAGTCATGAGCAGCTGAACGGCACAAGGCAGGAACAGACTGGGACTTTTGAGTCAGAAGAAAGTGCGAGGCATGACAGACAGTTCATGAGCAGCGACACAAATCATGGTCCACTCATGTATCAGTATTCAAAGAGGAAAGGTGTGGAATCAACAGAGAAAGCGATGCTCAAATTCAGAAGCGATGCCCCAGCAATCTAATTGATCTAGGACGTCCTGCAGGAGGCCATGGCCCACCCTTGGTTAACAAGCCGCTGCTGCTACTGCTGCTGTTGCTTCTAGTAATCTAGTATAGGCCTTTCATGCCCTTTCTGGAGCTTCTGCACTTCAAGCAGATCGTCTGCAAGAAGAGGCTGTTGCTCACCCGGGGGCTTCGAGAGCGCACTCTGTTAATTTCTAGCTTCTGCAAGTGCTGGGCATGTCTGCTGTTCGTTGCTCCCGACACTTCCAGATTCATCAGCAGCTTCACATGCAAGCTCGTTGAACTTCCCAGGTGCTCGACGACTCTGAATACGGGGACCGGATTCGCACCGGCGAGGCCCCAGCCGTTGCGCGTGTTAGAACGTGTGTTTTGGTTGCTTTCAGACAGATGTGAAGATTGGATAGCGGCTCTCTCAAATGTCTGCAGGTGGGTTATTGGTTGGAAAAGGCAGCACTCGAATGCGCTGTGAGCTTCGGGCAGTGCTGTTTTTTGCACTATGAAGGTCAGGAATATGTGGAGGCTCAAGCTCCATCTGCAAAGTACTCAAAAGCTTAAGAGCTTCACAGGATGTGCCTGCCTTGGATCACACCATGCGCAGGGAGGTAATCAGAAGCCAGATGCCATAAGTGTGCTGTATGACAGCAGGGTCTTGGCATTCAGCAGTGTTACTCAGGATAATGGAAAACATCCCTGCGCAAAGGATCCTTAAATTTGCAGTATATAGGCAAAGAACTGTCTGCATGGAACCGCATGCACCCAGGCACAGGTGACCATTGGCGGCAACCTTGCTGCCAAATGGGTCCGCTCCTCTGTTAGCCTTCAGATAAGAAAATGCTTGGGTTTTGGTGAGGCTGTATCTGACAATTCCGCAGTTCGCCTTTGAGCAACAAATCTCTTCAGGCCGCATGAGCCTTTGAATCCCTGAATTGCATTCTTGGTGGTTTGTCCAGGTCATCCATGCTGTCGGCCCCATTTACTGGGAAGTCGAAGGACTTTCATGGCCCAGAAATTCAGGGCCTCCAGTCTCAGCATGTCAGCATAGCCTTCTATGGTACATTTTGGCAACCTAGCGTCACCAGCCCCTGGGTTCAGCGCAAGGATTGCTGGGTAGGTGCTCTCAGCGACTGAGAGGGGTGTGACTTGCACAGTTTGAGCTGTCAGCAGTGCTTGGCAACGGCAGGAAGTGATTTTCAGGCGGCGGATGACCTGCTCTACTCCGCTTACGTGCGCTGGTGGCAAACCAGAGGGTACAGTATCCATAGTGTCTGTGTGCATTTTCCTTGATGATGCACATGGTGTCAGCGGAGACTTGAGATGTTCAACGTTTTTATCTACATATGCTTACCTTGATATCTAGATATCTAGAAACTACTAGTCAAGGATGGGGCCTCTACTTCTCTCGACCAAGATCTGTTACCAAGCCGGCCTCGTTGCCAGAAAGAGCCTTCCATTTTGCAGGATGCTCTTCGAAAGGTTGATGAACAGACTCATTAAGTCCAACCTTCCCAGCTTTGGCTCTCACAGCCTTGTCAATCCGTGCGTGGCAGTTGTCTTGTCACTCCTCAGCTAAATCAGGCCAGCTCCCTGAATGCCGCCAAGGAGAAGGAGGCTGACAACTCAATAGTAAAGCATCTGAGGCTTGCCACAGTTGTAGGACATTTTGTGGCGCGATCGCATGCAGGACAACTCCTTTTTGGAAGTGAACCTGTTGTGATAGAGTTCCACAGCCTCGGCCCTCATCGTCTCAATCTCTAGCTGGGTGCGCCGCGAGGTCAAAACCCTGGCCTTCTGCCTCCTGCACCTTGCCGAAGTCAGTCAAGGGATCAATGCAGTCCGGGATCGCGGAAACGATTCGAGTATTTTTGTCAGAGTCATTTTCTGAAGGGCCACCCTTGGTTTGGTGTCAGGGTGTGGTGCATTCATGGCTTGAGGCCACAGGGTGTCGTTCACTAGGTCACTAGGACATCTGTAGGTCTGATCGCACCAGAGGCAATTTATCATCTTGAAGACATGCGCACCTTTGTCTGCATACAGACAAAGCCTCGTGTCGCAGCCGCTTGCCTCACGTCCAAAGCAAACAGGCCCCATAACAGGAGAAATCGAGGGGAACATGCAGCCATCTGAGAGTGGCATGGCTTGAAGGTCAGCCGGCATTTTTCGCGGGGAGCGAGCGCTGGCAGATGTGCTAGAGATTGGGTGCAAGGCTGGGAAGTAAAAGACGAACCGTCTGAATGCCAATAGCTCGTCGGACTAGCTTTGTAGTCTTCGTTTTGATTGTGACAGGCTGTCAAGGAAAACGTCTATGACGGTCCCTGCCTTTTCGGGGGGGTGGGGACAGATGTGAGACGAAGAGTATTCGGCATTCAACAGTTCAACAAGAGAGCGATGAGAAGGGTATGAAGGCTATGGTGCAGACTCCAGATCAGATTGACCTACGAGAAAAGTTTTGAGTTCAAATTCATGGGGCTTTCCTAGATGTATGATGCACGACCATGGGTAGTGTCTCATGGCTGTTTAAGGGCTCTTGCGTTCATGTTGTTGTGAGTCAGAGGCTTTTTTGGAAGCTGTCTTGATTCACAATGCTGACCCAAAGTGGCGGGCAAATATGTGAAACAGATATGGTTGGAATCCTGATGCAGACGGTCGCTTGGGCCAACGTGAACTGCTAAGACAGTGCGCCCCCAGGCCTGGAGGAAGTTCATATCGTGGCCTTCACACCGCCGGAGATTCAAGAGTTGCCCTTGCCTTGGCTGTTTTTCTCTTAGCTTGCAGTCGGGGCAGGTCTACTTCGTCGCAACTAACTTCTCAAGTCGCCAAGAAGCCTAAGGTTTGGCATTCATGTAGACTAGAGTCCTCCTGCTGACCTTAATTAGTTGCGCATGAGTAGAGCTGTGCTAGTCTATGCGGTTGGAACGGTCGCAGGCGGTTGGAACGGTCGCAGGCGCACAAACTGCTCAAAGCATGGCTACTTCATGGGCCCGTAGCATGATTCCGAGTGTTTCTTCCACATAGACATTCCGGGTTGCACTCAGCGCGACCACGCAAGAAACCTGAAGGTCCCACCCACCCAAGCTGCACAGATTCCAAGGACATCTGCTGCTGAGCGTGTCTTCACTGGCGCAAGGGCCGCTGCAGTCAGAGGCGGGTCGCGGAAGTTCGGCTCAAGAGCTGCATGCAATGGATCCGCTTCACTTCGCCTCATTCGCATTTGGCTTTCTTCTTGCTGTGGATTGAGCATGAATCAGGAAGTAGGACTGTCCGGATCCAAATTGTCAGGGCTTGGTCGCTCTATGGGTTCACGTTCTGTGAGACGTTCTGTGCGACTTTATGCCTGATGCGTTCAGTTCCACATCCTCTGATGCGGTGATGTGCATGAACAACATGTCCTGATCCTTGCAAAGATGTTGCTCCCTTAAGCACTCGAAACATGACCTACGGGCCACAGTGAGCCCGGTGGGGTGGAGGTGAGGTTGGGCAGAGAGACAAACTCTAGTTTACCCCTTCTTGCTGGCAGGGCGCTCCTGCAAACAATGCAGACTCCAGTAAACTGAGGGCTCAGCGCATGGGCCCTGCAGAGGGTTTGGGGGAGAGAGGAGGCCGGGCCCATTCCTCCTAAGATAGACTGGTACTATCTTGGGGTTTCCTTTATAAATAAGTAGAGATACATAGATAGGGGGTGGGGGGATAGGATGCTGGGACCCCTGGATGAACTCAACGATTCTTCATGGAATCCCAGCTCTGTTCACTTTGGAGTTCTGGAGGTGAGTTAATGCTATACTTTGAAGCCCATGCGAACCCCTCTCCCCCTCCCAGCCCTCAGCCTTCTCACCAGCAAAGCGTTTGGGGTGGTGGTTGCCTTGCTGAGGAGGCATGCTAGGACAGCATATCTTAGCAAAGCAGAACGCAGTAAAGCCATGTAAAGCTGTGTAAGCCAGAAAGGTACATTTGCAAGTCCCAAGCTAGATACGCATGTCTCCAAGTCCCTTCGGGCCAGCCCTACTAGGAAAAGGACAGAACTCCACAACTGACAGACGAGACCCCGACAGGTGAGGAAGGCGGACCAGACGCGTAGTGCGATTTCGCATGATCATGGAGCTGATGGCTGTTAGATGAAAAAGGGCAAAGCCTGTACTGAACTGCGGTGTATGCAGGGGGGACTGAGGTTAGATAAAGGTTCTACCCAGAGGTTCCAATGCCATGCATATAGTTGCAACGCGCCTAGATGCAAGAGTCTAACACATGATTAGAGACATGCATCAACCTATACCCCGAACGAGGATGGCCAGCCGGGGCCATGGACCAAAGTGAAGCAGACCAACCGCTCTAGATCAATGTACTTCGTGATATTGGTGAGCACGGCGTAGCCGTAGCACGCTGGACCCACTCTAAACTGTTGGATTATGGCTCTTCTGCTGTCAAGGTCCAGGGCTTCAAGCCAGCCTTCCGTGTTTGCTAGAAAAGTGACCTGCTTCCAGCCAGAGCTTTGCCATCGAAGCGGGTTTTCTACTGTAAGCTAGGCTAAAAAATCCCCCGCACTCTGCAAAGCGGCTTGCCACTGGCAGCTCAAAGCGGCAGACTCGGGCAGAAGTAGGTTGCAGCTTTTCAGGCAAGCTCACGTTGCCTTTCACGATTATCCAGATGCATCTGCGCACACATGCGAAAAGGGGGCATGCCGGGTACATCCAGGTGCCATGCAACAAAAGAGTGATTCATGGCTGACTGCAGGGTCCCATTATCTGTTGGAATAGGGGGTTTAGGCCGTGAAGACAACTTGTGAGCATCTGCAATCCTTTTTGGGCAGCTGTCGCAGGGATTGCTTGCTCAACAACACACGGCACAGCAAGTAGTGCTCGGTTGTTTTCACGAATCAGCGAGCTGATGGAAGGAGTTGGGTCGTACACAGTCCTCATATCCTGACAGTGTAGCAGGTAAACTTCTGGGTGAGGCAGCACAAAATCCGTCGCATTTCAGTGGCAATTCCCGGGCATCCCCTGATGGGACGGCGTATGGTAGCCTTGCAACCACTGGGCTATCCACGAAGAAACTTCACATGGAATACTGGTAGATTCCGTATGATCATGCCCCGTGTACATCAGGGGTTGATTTGAGAATATGCTCAAATAGCAGAGGTAGCGAAGCCGCTATAGTAGCTTCATTTCTGATTGGTGCATTACACGCTTCCTGAGATCCCACGGGTACTGAACAATTGAAGCTCGCGCAGGTCCGATTTGACACGGTGGAGGATGCGCAAATTGCCATGGAGAGGCTACCTCAGAGTTGTGCATCTTGCCTTGAAAGACTTACCTGCAACACAGCATTGCTGTTTCATAAGTTTCATATGAGGGATGATAAAAAACCC
>CAJNIZ010039890.1:36113-46419 GCA_905231905.1 Symbiodinium pilosum | reverse complement strand
AGAGTAAAAACAAACGATAGCAGGATTAAGGGTCATTTAAACGGGTGGGGGGTTTTCATCACCCCTCATATGTGGTTTCAGCCGAGAGTCGGCTTGTTGCAGAACTTGCATGATCTGAGGTGTGGCTCGTGCCGCCGCTTGTGTTTTTGTTTAGGCTTGCGCTTGAACTACCTTCTACTTCTGTTTCAGAGGGACTTGGGTGTCCGCGTGCCTCTTGATCGGTCAACTTGTCCCTCTGCAGCACGCCTAAAATCATTTATGGGCCCGCCTGAGTTCGGTTTCAGATCAGGATAGTTGTCCTCCCCTCGCTGGAAGACATTCAGGGTACTCAAATTGATTCTCAAGATCCTTTGCAGGGTCAATGGAACCTACATCGGTGGCCAGAAGGTTGCAGCGTGGGGCTGAGGCAGTCGGACAGATTATCAGGGCTCGCACGAACTCATCCGCGGACCCCAGCAGAAGCTGGCGGGCTGTGATAGGATGATTCGAGATGGCGGTTACAACTCGGTGTTTGGCACATGCAGGAACAGATGAAAGCAGAAAGACAGCATGACAGCGGCAGAGGCCTTGAGTCACCTGGCGGCTCTCAGAAACAGGGCCTTAATGCAACTGAGGTCCAGCTTGCCAACGATCCGCGATCGGCCGGGTCCGCGCCCCTGAGTTCATGTGCTCTAGCTGAGGGCTGTAACTTCTAGGCCTGGCAACCTTCAATTCAACAATTCAGGATTCCTTGACCTCATACTGTTGAACTGCCAGAATTCCCCAAGCACAGGATACTTAGTGCTATGTGGGATCGGAGATTGTCTCTGTTATTCCGAGAAACTTAAAACTTTTAACAGGTCTAGAGAAAGTTTGCTGGACAAGTCTGTTGGGAAAGCAGCTCTACAAGTCAAAAGAAGTCTTGGACTGAGTCGAACAAAGTCTTGGACCCAGTCGAAAAAAGGTCTAGGGACAACTCTGGAAAAAATTGGGGCGGGGGCTGCCACGGTCAAAAAAATTTCTACGCCTTTCACGACTTTTTGGAGACATCGTTCGGGACTTTTTCCGGACTTGTGTTACACTTTTTGGAGGCTTTTCTTTAGGAAAAGTCTTTAAAACATACTCGGACAATGTCTCTTTAATATAAACAAGTCCAGAAAAAGTCCCGAACAAAGTCTTCAAAACGTCTAGAAACAAGTTGTGGGCGCCCCAACGTTCAACGGACTAATTCTGGACTAGGTTTGAGACTTGTTGTAACTAGCCTCAGGACTTCGTTTAGGACTTGTTGAAGACCTTTTAAAGACATTTGCGGGGATTATCAAGGAATTGTGATAGAGTGATAGACTTTACGAAAACTTTTCTTAGACTATCATTTGCAAATAAATGAGTTGCGACCTGTTTCTGAAATCCTGACTTCCTGGACCATAATGTCCACGTCTGGAAAAAGCAGATCCCTGTTCCCAAAGCTGTTCTTCTGTACCTGGTTCTGCTTTTTTTGTTCTTGGCACACTGCCTATGTCTTTCATCCATGCAGGAGGCTCAGGAACCCCAAATGTCGAAGACTTTACGGAATGGATTGGGACAAGCCGGCAGGGCCAACGATTGGTGACCATAGCCCCAAGTAGTGCTACGCAGAATTCGACCAACCAAGCTGGTGGTGGTGTGAGCAAAACAAGGTAGACTCTGCCTTGGAGTTCTTTCGAGATAAACGTATTTCAGAGGAGGGAGAGTCTGGACCAACTTGCTTTGCGATTCTCCCCTTCGTTGCTCATAGGCCACCTAATCCGAATATCCGACAAACGCGCGCAGCTGCGCAGACCTGTCAGTCGGGAGAGTAACAAAGAAGAGACGCACAGATTGATTGAGACAGACAGAGACAGAGAGCATTTTGGGGAATACTCCGCCTGAAAACGGTATGACAGCATCGGAGGTGAACGTTGGCATCCCCGTGATCTAGATTGATTATATTATACCCTCATAATATGTCATCCCAGGATTTTCTGGAAGCCAGTGAGGTTACTAGGTTAAGGCAAAGTCCAACAGGGGCGGGGGGAGTTTTTGGGAGGAGCCATGAGCTCTCTTCAACGCCTGTACGAAAGAAAGAAAGAAAGAAAGAAAGCAACAAATTCATAGCAAAGCAAAGCCAAAGGTGCTAGAATTTGTAGCTGTTACGGAAGGTTACAGAAGGGGCTCTGTCCTTGTGGCGAATCTCCTAGTCTCTGCCGGGTGTGGGGAGAATCGCAGAAGGGGCCTATGGACCCTCTCCAACTCCCAAATGAAAGAAAGAAGGAAAGAAGAAAGAAAAGCAAAAGGCGCAAGCTGCTGGTCTATGGGCTTCAGCCAAGCTTTCGGTGGCAGGAGCTGAAGGACCTCCCGCGGGTAGAGGGTTTCCGGGTGTTGAGGACCTTGGTAGGCTCATCGTGATAGAGTTGGTTATGGTAAGCGCAGGTGTTTACAACGGATGTAGCTTGCAATTACAGCTGTTCATTGGATGGCCATTCTCGTGTACGTCTTAGTGCCTTCTCATCACGTGGGATATATGGGGTGCGCAGGAGTGTGGCAAAAGGTCACAGTTTCGGTTGTCAGAGTGTGTCCGGCCAGTGTCGCAAGATCCAAGCTTAGGATGGCCAGGTTTGGGGTCTCGAATACCCTTTCCCTATACCCATTTGCTATACCTGTGTTTGCCGACCATTCGACGAAACCTTTTCCGTGCAAAGCTGACGTCCCGTTCGTAGCTTCATGCCAGGGTCCACAGATCAGATAGTTTCATTGAAGAACTGAGCTGGGTGGACCGGAGCCAGGATCACTTCTCTCGCATAGCTCCTGTCGCCTTTGCCGGCTTCTCGAGTGCTGAGCCAAGTTATGGTGTAGGGCATGCCAGCCAGAGCCCAGGATTCACGACCGATGCTCGAATATCTCTCATGAATTTGGCAAAGGGTCCGGCCTGTTAGATCCAAGTAACGATGAGACCCTAAGCTGATGGCATTTAGACTCTTGAATCTATTGTTGTGCTGCACACTTCCTGCACAAACACAAGAGATGCTGTGTGAGACGACCACATTACAAGCTTGGATCTCCATGAATTTCAAGAGCTGCAAACAATTCTGCTGAAATGTGGCTTGATGCCCACACCAGCATGGGATATATGGGACAAGGTTTGTGGACAGTTTGGCGCGTCTTCGAAGCAAGCTCACATTTCAGGTTCTGCCGATGGCATCCCTTCAATGAAAAAAACAAGGACCAAGTGAGATTTCCCAATCCGAAACTGCAAGGATGTGTACAGCAATGAAAGATGGAAATCCTCAAGCCTAGAACTCGTTACTCCAGATGCTGTCGTCATGCCGCGTGATCTTCCGCAGTTTTAAGGCTCAGATTTTGCGGGCAGTGTGTATAGGCGCAAGCCACTTGAAATCTCAAGGCCACGCCATTCCTGTCAGATGCTTGGGCTCTTGTTCTAACGTGAACGTGATTACAAGCTTAAAGCGAAAGTAGCCGTGAATAGCAGAGTTTCAATCAGTCGGCATTTCCAAGCAGTGCCACGAACACAGGTGAGGCATGGTGTCCGCAACAGCTCCACAGCAGGCGAGACCCGGGTGTCGGAGATAGTGTCTGGAAGCTTGATGAAAAGTCAGCAGGCGCTTGAATGAGCAGAGGAGCCCAGACGGGGTGTTGCAAGGCAATGTCAAGCTGCCTTCATGACTGCCAAACGCGTTTGTGTCAGTTGTACTTCCACGACGGCACAGCGTTCCTGGTAAATCGGCAACCTTGCAGCAGCTGCAGAATATACATGGCTTTCTACAGACACGGGTTTGCCGACTCCTCTTGCCAGGTCCAGGTAATATTCAAGGTGCGGCCATACCTACATAAAGCAGCCAAGTACTAAAGACGTGTCTTCGGTCTCTGGGTCCGGCCTCAGGGCCAACGAATCTGGATTAGAATCGTCTTTCGGAACTGAATTCCACAACCTCAGCAGAAGGTATTACTGTAGCCCTCCGAACCTTTCCAATCCGTAGATCAGGCACACCAGGTAGGCTGCTGGTTTCCGCCCAAGACGCCACAGCTCGCTGGAACCACCAGAAGGCTTTGAACATCCTAGGCTTCATCAATAACCAGATGCAGTAGCCCAGATAGACAGCGAGTTGCCATACTCGTTCAGTAATGTGGTAGCTACAGAGCATGCTCTCGCCTTCCGTGAAGCTGAAAGCAGAGGAACACATTTCTGGACGTAGATGTCCAGCGTGCAGGGATGCAGCAGGTGGGCAAGCTGTGCAGCGCATGATGAATGTAATTGCAGCTTAAGTAGGAACCGCAGTTTCAGAAGGAGGCGATCAGGACTGCCAGTTGCACATTCATCCCGTTTGTTTGCAGTCTCGTTTGTCTTTGTTCCTGCTGCTCTTCCTTCCATGTGTGTTTCCACTTTTAATCGTGTTCATGGCATTTTTCATTTTATTAGCATTGAACTGCGGCATCACATAGTCTGTAAGCAGGTCAACGAAATACAAAACAATGGATGTGCGCAAATAGTTACATTGCGTTGCGCGTATTGTATTCGCTACCTCTTGAACACCAGGTCTCATGTTGACATTTGTTGGGACCGGAAAGGTTGGACATGTCTCTGGGAACAAGGATCTGAGAACCCAATCCAATGTCAACAGGGAAACCTTCGATGATTGACCTCAGAGTTGGCGTTTGAAGCATTATTCTTCTAGAGCTATTCTTCTTGAATTGCGGTCCACGAGTCTTTGCCCTGGCCGCCACCTCATGAAGGCAGCCCGGCGTGCGCACAGTGCGCCGCCGCAGGCGCGGTACGAAGAGGAAACGCTGGATGCTGATGTCGACGAGCCTGGTCCGGTTCATCCCCAGTACAAAGACCAACGCAATGGACCGTCTACTACATCTGGTGCTTACTAGAAAACTGGTGACCTTCATTCAGGATTCCAGATCTGTTTGAAATATGTGTGTTGACCCAAGCAGTGTTCCCCAGCGGGAGACAATCAGAGTGCACCCAAGGATGGAAAGCCGTTCACCCGTACCATCACAGACCGCACCGCCACTTTGCGGCGCTTGATCTCTTGAGGCACACTGCAGGCAGCCATGCAGCAAGTTAGAGCCGCTGTGCTCGCAAAAATAGATCGCCCTTGAGAAGTTGACGGTAAAATGCGCAGTGCAAGCTTCGTCTTGGCATTCCGCTCGATTCTTATCCAAGTGCACCATCACCTACTGCATGAGGTGAGCACGGTATATCGCGAGTTTGCCACTCGGCTGAAGATTTTGCTGTCTTGGTTTGACCGGGACAATGGCAAACAGCCAAGAAGAAGTATGACCGATGGCGGGGTTTATGAAGCAAGTGGGCCCCTCATGTCAGGGTTGTGCCACCTGGTGCCATGTGCAAGGTGTGTGCCTTCTATTGCCTTCTCAAGTCTGGGATACGTGGGCATGGCACGGTCACATGGTGGCATGGTGATGAGTTAGGCTAAAGCGCGCTTGGCCCGGTTTAAGGATGCCATGATGGACACCGACATCACCGACTTCGAGCGCCAGACGACCCAGCAGAGCTCGTTCAGCGTATCGGAGGGTATGGACATGCCGGGGCCCTTGGTGGTGAAGGTCTTTTTGCTAAAGTTGTTGAGATAGCGGTTGCGCCTGAGGCCTGACTCACCGATGTCGGCATTTGAGGAGCATTTGGAGGACCTGTCACGGCAGGTTGTCCAACAGTCTTGAAACTGCGTCTAGCTCCAACAATCAGCATTTCTGGGAAGGGTGTCTGAGTATAGCTACTACTCGTCTACAGTGAGTGCATCTGGCCCTTTGGACTGTAGGGCATCGTTTTGCAGAGACAACCCGTGGTGACAGTCATACATGCGGTAGGAAGATAGGAAGTACAAGTGGAAGCTCTTCCCGACTACTGCTGTAAAATGGTGTGAAACCACACTTTAATCGTACTGCAGAAATTCCAACCCTGCAGCCCGCGCCAATGAATTGTACTTAGTAGCTGCAAAAGCTTCCTCACCCGCAAACCTAAAGTCTGAATTCCGTCCCGACCCTTGCACAATGAAGTAAGTCTGCGAAGCTGTCCACGGTCGCCAAGAGGAGCCTGAGCTGGATACCCTCCACACAGTTATGATCAAGAGCCTTGCTGAAGCAACGGTAGCAGCGTTCGCAACCTGTTCACCGCCAAGCATGAATGTCTTATGCAAGCTTCACATGCACATGCATACACACTTGGACCTGGAGCCTGGCTGAATGTTGCAACTGCCCTTGCAAGTACAGGCACAAAGAGAATCCAGCAGATATTCACATGAGTGCATGGTATTATGAGACAGCAGCTGCTGCTGCTGCTGCTGCTGCTGCTGTTGCCGGCTCTGCAACTACCAGGAATAACACGATGCTCAGACATCAGACAATTGATCACGCTTTCAAAGCCATAGGGCGCGGGCTCGCATGTTGACTTGGGGTCATTCGCTCTGCCAATCTCTGCACAGCAAACCTTTCCAATCAAGCGCAGCAGTTATGTTGTGACCCGTGACACTTCGCTCCAACCCTCAACTTGTCCACCCTTGCTGTCCCAATCTGGCTTGTGCTGGATCTGCGGTTGCTGATAAAAGCCTATTGGTTCAATGGCTCGGTCGAGGCTAGATCGTCATCTTGGGAAGATTAGAATTTTGACGTTACCTCATCGATGAGATCAACTGGTTCTTGTCTGGAGCCAACTGAGAAAAATCCACAATGCAGATTCAGTCAGTGTTTAGGGCTTCTCGTGCACCAACAGCCAGTGCTGGCACAGCCCTCCAGAGTACGCAACGAGCATGCATCCCCATAAGTGAAGGATTAAGTCGAATGGCAGTCAGATACCTGAGCAAGTGCCCCCTGTCGAGATCTGTCGGGCACGCGGCATGGCCTTGCCGGGTGCCCAACTGACTGGTGCGGGTGACTTGCCTGGTGGAACCGGACTGGCTTGTGGGGCACCCATTGTGGACTCGGACACTGATTCTGTTCAAGTCTTGGGGCGCACTCAGGCGCCGGACTTGCGTCGGTCCAGTTTGGCCAAGCTTTGCGCCCCCCAGGCTTGCGGTCCGACCGGCCGTTCCACTCCAGGGCGGATGAGCTGCTGGTGGTTGCCGAACTTCCAACAACCGATTTGTGCGCGCGAAAGCTTCAAGCATCCATTCTTCTGAGCATCTATGCCTATACCTATAATAACGTCCGTGCATCAGATTCATGCCCGCACCGAGTTACTGTGTGCATAGGTATGAGGTTTGGGTTGGGATTAGGGCTCATTTCTGTTCAAAGCGTCATAAGGGTGAATGTTAATTCCCGATAAGCCACTGCTGTGCTTGACTGAGGAACATCCCATGCCGGTGCAGTGCAGGCAGCGTGGCAAGTACAGAAGCAAGTTGGACGATGTTGTGCTTGAACTTCATACGTGAACCTTGCATGTGCTCATGTTTCGGGAGCTTGCGAAGTCAGATGAGAATGCGATGAGAATGGGACACTTTTTATTGTAGGGTCCCCCACAAACAAACGCAGGGGTCTCCCCCCTTGCGCTCCCTCAGTTCTGAAGGCTTGGCGGATCATCGGACCCCATAACTGCAAGACCTCGAAGAGGGCCTGCACACACATGCCTGAAATTCTTTAAGCTCTTTTTTCTGAAGCAGGTGATAAAGGGTCTCTTCATCAACATGGGTGCCACATTACAAAGCCCCAGACATGCCTGCTTCACGGCCCCGCATCCATTCGGCTGAAGGTGAAGTGCTGCGTGCAGTCGATTCCTTGGGCTTTGCTGGAACATACGACTTCTTCTACCTCCCCATGAAGCCTGGCGCAGGTTCAAATCAACCAGGAAACCTGAGGACATGCCGCCCTCATAATTACCTAGCTGGACCTAGCCTGTGTTACATTTCAGCATCCACAGATGCCAAGTCCTAGGAATAGAACGTCGCTCGCTTTCGTCAGGCATTTAAAGCCTCAAGCGTATTTCTTGCATTCTTGCCTTGTATGAGCTTGCAAGCAATACAGCAAGCGGCAACATGTGTCCAGCCACAACCTCAGAATGCACAGAGGTGACTAGCCTACACCTATATATTATATCAAATCGAAAGTCGGAAGGCAAATGCCTGAATGCCGGATGAACGTAACGATGGCTGTGTCAGCTGTTGTGTGTGCGAGTGGAGTTTGCACTACCATGGCCTTCTGTGCCTCTTTTCTGCAAATGCTGGCTGTTCTTTTGAGGCACAGACGCTTGGTTGTTTGTTGGACGAGCTTTTCATCCCTGCGGCCAAACCAAGGAACAGGCGCCACAAGCAGGGGATCGGCTACGCGTTTATCAACTTCGTTGAGGTCGGAACTGTGACTTGGTGGCATCGTAGTCAAGTGGTGTGCACCTTTATATCCGGCATAGTGATCGCAGAGCTCTACACTGGACCAGTGTACATGACCAGGAGTATTTTTTTTTCTTAAGCAGCATGTCCTGATGATGCCTTTAGATCTGGATACATGTCTTCCCCGTGCGCACAAAAAAACCAGACCCGAGCAGCCCGAGCCGCGGCTGAGGCTGTACGTTTCAAGCATGCCATCTGGGGCTACCGCTACCGGGCGGCAAGAACCCCAAAGATCGCACCAGCCCAACATGATTCTGAGCTAGGCTTTGGCATCCCGCGAGCGGCTTAGCAGGTGGTAGAACCCCTTCTCTCAAGGGCCGTCAAGACTCAGGAACGTCAAGAGCTTGAATCCGTTCCTCTATCTTTGGATCTCCCATCTCTCAAGCTGTCCTAACTGTCCAAAATCTTAGTCTCTTAAACCCGGTTGTTCTTAAAAGAGCGAAACGCCCAACTCCCAAGAGCTTGTTCTGCAAACCTCCACACATCTCTTCAGCTCCAGGCATGTGCTTTCAACCTGTCAGATTTGTCATGTTGAAAATGAAGTAGACAACGCCACCCTAGCATGAATGCTGGTGGGTAGAGCTTCAAGACATGAAAGGCCACAGAGTCATGGCATGTAGGAGAACGGCGGGCAGAAGTTTTTAGGGTATGGGCAGCCTCCAAAACTCGAAATCCCTTGCCGGTTTGCCCAGGATGCAAATGTGTCAATTGCCTTGGTTGCGGATTGTAGCGGCTGAGCCCATTCCGGAAGCCGCAACCTTGAGCAGGCAGCCCTTAGCGCTTCAATGTTTGCAGGCTTCCCGGGTCGCAAGAGCACCAAACAAGTCGAGATCGCTCCCGCGCCTTGCTGGCGTTGAGTATCTTGCATGTTCAATCCCTTGAGCCTGCAAGCCCGCAGATAATGTTGATTTCAACCCGGGCATACAAACGCGTTCTTAGGAGGCTCTTGTAAGAACTGTGCATTGCATCCGCAACTTGAGAGGCCTCAGATCCATGAGAAAATTCTGCACCTCTACTTGGTGACTACCAAACCATCCTGAAATCAAGCCTGGACGTTGAAGCCCTGAAGCTTGCAGAGTGGTTTCCTACTTCGTTGCGGTTTGTGGTCCGAGGCGCAGCTGCAGGGCCGAGAAGAGGTGGAGGCATACTTCAGCCGCACTCAGGTTGTGGCTTGGCAGTGCCTAAACTATCCTTTCTGTATCAAGCTGCTACAGGCATGATGCGTCATGCCAATCCTGTCTGGCCTCAGCGTATACGGCAAACATATATGGCAAGTTGGGTTTTGCCGTAACAGCCCGCTCTCCACGCTGCTACTGCGTCGAAACTCTGCCTAAAGGAAAACTTGAGAGGCTTGTTGCAGCCGCGTTTGTTCTGCCACATGATTGCCCGCTGTGGAATGTGGAATGTACAGTATCAATGTGTTCTCACTGCAAAAAGGGGGCCCCAATCTTAAATCGGTGCCATGTCTCAATTGCAGTTTTTCCTTTATGATTGCTCCGTTCGCGGAGCCCAGGTGTCGCACAAGCCTTTGATGGCTAATTTACTCGCTAACGCGAGATCAACTCGGCGAGTAGCAGGGACTGGGTGCAAGGGCAACGGCAACGCGCCCCGGGTCCCAGACCCCCCCAGGCCCTCCTCTCAGGCCCCGCCCCACGCATTTGTGGCCTGGTTCAGATATGCGGAACCCAGCAGACCAGCTGGACCCCCCCAACTGCAGTTGTTTCCTTTATAACTTGCTCCGTTTGGAGTTCGGTGTCGCAAGCCTTTGATGACCATTTTTTGCCCATCCGCCTCAGAGGCTTTCATGCAATCTAGACTTCCTGATGCTAACCCTCAACAAGTCACACGTTGCAATGATGAGGGGCAGAATCACCAGCAGTGGTTGTTGTGGTCTTTGCGTTCTTGGTGATGATGGTCGCAGTCAGATTGTGGTGGTGGTGGTGGTGGTG
>CAJNIZ010039890.1:18838-36013 GCA_905231905.1 Symbiodinium pilosum | reverse complement strand
GGCGGACCGGGCCGCGCCCCTATAAGCACCCCAAAACACACCTCAAGGGAGGGGGTCGGTGGAACGGGCCGCACCCCCATAAAGCATAGCTTTAGCTAGGCGTGCATCCGCACTGGACCATGACGGCCAGGCCGGACTTCAGAGCCTCCGGCTCATCCGCCGACCCGAGGCGGAGAAATCGCGAAAGCCTGGCCTAAACCCTAAACCTCATCTTCGAGGGATCGTGCTTCGGAGAAATGCCGCCAAAAAAAACTTGAGGTTTTCAGCGGCTGGCACCAGACCAATCAGCGCAACAAGAGTAGTCCAACTTAGGCTGCCGGGACTGCGCAGCCTTGCTGTTTTCAGTAGCCGCGCAGGAAATCAATCGGCGCAACAAGCCAGGTTGCCGGGACCGTGTCAGAACCAACACAGCATTCCATTTGTCCAGGCCTTCATGAGCCTAGTTTGGAGAGGCCCCTGATGAGCAGAGCATGCTCGGCAGCCCCCAACCTGACACCCAGGCTTTTGGACCTCCTCTGCCTAACAAGATCAGTTCAGACTAGGCTGCCGGGACTCCATAGCTTTGCTGTTTCCAGTGGCCGTGCAGGAAATCCACAACGAGCCAGGTTGCCGGGATTGGCCCAAGAAACGGGCCCACAGGGAACTGGCCCGGCCCCGAAAACCTTGGTCGTTTCAGCAAAATCTCCTGATAGGAGCCTGGCGGCGTCGGCTGAGACGATTGTGTCAGAGGTGGGGACCTGCAGGGAAGCGCAGCCGGCATACCCTCCCCACCCCGCCCCACCCGCCTTCGTCTACTGAAACCATCCAGCACGCCCCCCAAGGTCGGCGGATTAGTACAATGATATTCATACTATATTAGAATTAGAGGGCTGGGCGCTGCCCCCATTTTTATGGTGTTTTGGGTGTATTCAGACATTTTACATGCATTTCTGGGGATGGTGATATTGGGCCATCCTGACCACGACTCACTTCCATTCCCTTCCAAGAAAGAGAACTACTATTATGAACATCAGTATTACCATCATTTTGTATTCTATATGAGAAAGCCCCGGGCAGACAATACATCAATTTCGTTGAGATGTCGGAGTGCGCCCCATTATCCTGTCCCTTTTGACGAAGCCGTCCGTGTGCAGGGCCTAGTTGTCCCCAATCTCATCAATGATACTGTCTTTATGACCCGTGCCGTATTTCATCGGTGATCAGGGATCCAGTACTATGTGTTTCAGTTGAGTGGCCACTCCTGACCGCGAGATGTGTGCCAGATGGGAATTTGCTGGAAGTTGACTGCCGTGCAAGCTTGAAAACAGACTTGATAAGTAGGAATAGAAAGGCTACATGTCTCAGGCATCTTCTAGCTACGGCACCGCACGAGGAGTCTGAAGCCTCATCTTCGTCCAGAGGTTCCGAAAAAAAAGGCGGCGGCAAGTCCAGCAACTTACCCCTGCTTGGATGAGCATGATGGGTTAGATTAATTGGTTTGAGCACCCTGAGTGCAGGCTGAGCCCTTTGCCACCGCATTGACTTGTCGTGTGAGCCATCGAGAATCCTCAAAAGCTTGAGATGGTCTCAGCTCAGTAGCACTCTGGGATGTGCAAGGGAAGGATCCAAGTTTGCAACACGTTTCGAGTTTTGACTTTCTGGCTTGGAGCTGTCTGGATCTGCAAGTCATCGGCTTGCTTTGCTGATTGGCTTCAGAGCCAGTGTAAACTAAGTGCAGAGAAGTCTTGCACGCACATCTACGCTACAGAGGTTTCGATTTCCTCGCCCAGCTAGAAGACGTAGGGCATGTACTTCTGAATGTTAATGTGCGCCTATATATGTACCTTTGTCTGGTTTTGAGTAGAGTTGTTGCAAGGATCTGTGCTCTTGCTAGCAGCTCAAGCGACCAAGTGATACGACTGGTGGAATTACTGGCAAAAGCAACATTCCAAAAGATTATGCTATGTTTGTCTCTGATCTCTCGGCTACGACAGCGCAAGCTATGCCATGCTTCGCAGATGCAAGCTGTTACGCGAGCGGCAGATGGGGTTTTGGAATCCACACGCGCTGGACAGATGAAACCAGCCAATGCTGCTTGATATGGGGGTTTCCCATAATTAGGGGTACCTTTTTGAGGGTCCCCATAATAAGGGCTATAGTTAATGCAGTATATTGGGGTCTATTTACTCAATTACTATAATCCTTATATACTATAGTATACAGCATATGGGGGTTCCCCCTATTCAATGGGAAATTACTTCATATCCTCGCAAGCGAGGCTTTGAAAATCTAGGCAGGTTGGCCCGGTGTTTGAAAACATCCCAAAGTCTGCTACGCAGCTCCATTTAGTGCAACTGCGGTGACAGACTGGGTGTCCTGGGAGGCACTAGACTGCTGCAGTTTCTGGGTCTTGTAGCTTTGGGGGCAGAAACAAGGGCGCAAGCAAATAAATTGAATAAGTTGCATTTGATTCAAGGTTTGGCGCTTGAGCCATGTCTGAACGCAGGCATACTCAAGCTCAGCATCAGCTTTCGGCCTGGAGGCATCTTTCTTCTGTCTGATTTGTCTTATTCTTCCCCAGTTCAGTCAGTCACTCGATGACGTCCGACCCTTGCTGTCCAGTATGAAACTTCTACTCCTACGGTATCATAGTTCGTAAAATGAAGCAGAGGCACAGGAATGACAAGCGAAACAACCAAGGTATCCACGAGCAGTTGCAGAAGCTGCCCCTAAGTGCTTCCCAGGATTTTGGGCTGGATCTTTTAATTCGGTGAAGGCTTGCAAACTTTTCAAGTCGGGACCAGCCCTTAAGATCTTGCAGCCACTTGGATATCGCTTCGTGCCTAACAGCACGTTGGATGACCGTGGCTTGTTTTGTGCCAGTAGCATGAATCTGGTCGTGCTGAGCTTGTTTCCATGCCTGACGGGAGTGCGCCAAAGTGTTGAAAAGTAACAAAATCGATCAGCTGCTGAACTTGGCGCGCTGCAGACCTGCCCCGTGCTGTCGTGGAGCCAAGGCATGCTTGCCTGACAATGGCCACCCAAGCCCTACAAGCTTGTAGATATGGGCGTGCTTAAAAAAGCGAGCTGATTACGCACCTAGACCATGGAATCAAGTGGAATCAACTTCGCGGTATCCCCACCCTCCGAGTATGACTTGAATGTGATCTCCCCCAAAAAGCAAGGAGGACGCGCCTTCAGCCAGAAGAAGCCGGAAGGGAACGGGCAACTCCAATGGAATCTGCGGAACATAGCCGGAAGAGGACAGAATTCTAATTTTCAGCAGAACAACCTGCGGAACAGAACGGAACCAAACGGAGCAGAAAGGCAACGCGGCGCGGAGCGGAAGGTGGATCACAGGGGAGCACCAGCATCAGCAAGGTCTGCAGGTAGGAGACGGCAGAAAGAAGCAAGCAGGAGGTAGAGGAGGGAGAAGGAAAATCGAACTCAGAGTCTCTTGAGACCCTCGCCTGAACTCAAACCCCAATACCCTCAGCTTCCCCAGCACCTTACATGTGGAATTAATTTTCAGGGTTCAACGAGTTGGCTTCTGAAGTCCTGTTTCGCGATTGGGCTGCAGCTTGGGTGAGCTGAGGCCACGAGAGACTTTCTCTAGTGTACCTTGTGCGCCCAGGGGAGATCTGCATCAAGGGTGGCAACAGGATTTTTTGCGTGGTTATGGGCTATGGACGCCGTTTCTTCAAAGCATCGCTAAGCACGGCCTACCTTTTGAGGCATCTATGTTAAGTAGGCCTTCATCGATCTTCAAATCTTAGCCACTGCAGTGGCCGACTCCTAGCCGTGTGCGATTATGATCCTTCTTTGGCGATGTGGCCTGTGAGAGCTAATCACAGCAGCAGCAGGATTTTGCAAATCATCTTCGCGTATGATTACCGGGGACCAAAGGCCGAGCTGCTTTGCTGATGTTCCGAATGACAAGAGGGCGATGATCAGTCTGGTGCTGCGCAGACCTTCCAGGGATGTAGACGAGCCGACAGGGCTCGGCAGAGTCATAACTTGCGCCTGGTAATTCCCTCCGCCAGTGCTGGCAAGCTAGGCACCTCCCACACGCACAAACACCCTCTCGCATATTGAGGTCCGGTGGAGGGCAGTACGGTTGGGTAGTCTCTGTCGGCGATAGCGTCGGCGAGAATGTGGCCAGCTCAATGTTGGACTTCGTGCTCATAATTCGGGCACTTTAGTTTTGGCTGCCCAGCATGCACATGAATAATTTTTCAACCTTGCCCGGGGCTGCTCAGGGTTGCCAGCGGAGTACTGTATGAGTCTGCGGCCAAAGAGATGATACCTTGTGGGATGTAGCGAATGACTGTTTCTGTTGACGACTCAGACAGATTATTCTACAACTAGAGTCCATGCCAATGCAAATCTTCCTCAAGACCAGCAGCAAAGCACCTGGACCAAAACCGCATGACGCGGGAATGTAATGATTGTCGGAGGCCAGATGCGAGCCTCTCAATAAGCCATTGGTATGAGACTTGGGAACCACAAGTGCACCCGTTGCAACTCCAATGGCGGCCTTGAACAACCGGCCAGCAGCCCTTTGCCACCGGAGGTGGTTTCGCGGCCCCGTACGTGACTCCTGAATTTGAATTTGTGGTTTCAAGAGTAAGAGGGGACCTCTACTCAGATATCCGAACACCTGGATGTGTCGGAGAGCTCTATCTCTCGCCTGAAATCGAATATCGAAATCTTCAACAGCATTCAAAAGGCTGTAAGCTTGACGCTCATACCCAGCAGGTTCCCAGGACTTTAGATCCGCCACCTGCTCCGTAGCCTAGCTGTGCTTCAAAATGGCCTTGATTTAAGGTATGTACATGATCTTCACTCACGATGTCCACGGGTTGGCAGCGCTTGTTCGGCGTGGGGGTGTCTCGAGGCTCAGTTTTCAACTTAGATGTTCAACAATGACAGCAAAAAACAGTTCAGCTTGCTGAATACATTCGATTGGTGCAATCATGGGCAGCTTTGGAAAACAGCGGCCTTGTCTCATTCATGCTTGGGAAGGATGCTGCGGGTCTAGGAAGTCGCATGATGCAATGTCAGCCAAACCCTTTAGTATCCAGACTAAACGCGCTGTTGCCTGGAGCTGGTGCTCAAAGCAAGGGCCTTGCCATCATCTTGCATCACTCAGAGCTAACAAAAGGTTAACAGGAGCTGAATATAAAAGGTTAGCGGTCCTCCTACAAGGCCTCGTGCAGCAAAGCGCTGGAGGCCTCCCTGGGTGCCCCCAAAGCCGTCTGAAGCTGCGCCCGAAACGTGGAAGTTTGGAAAGCTATGCGCCCCGCCTCCCCAAATCTTGAAAGCTAAGCCGGAGCAAAAAACAAGTTGTATGCAAGTCGGCCACTAAAACCGCCATAGGGAGTAGGCAGAACCCTGTCAGGCAGAACCCTGTCACCAAGATAAGATCTGCACCCACAGCCTGCCGCCTCTGCATCAACGACAGTCTTGCAGCGCTCAGAGTCCGGGGCACCGGGGACCTCTCACCATGACGCTTCTGGCAATGGGTGCTGCTGCATGCGTTTTTCCTACTTCAAAGAGTGAAGCAGTCATTGTTTAGCATCCATCTTCTTTGCCGACGTTGATGGAGTCCAACCGGGCTCTGCCTCCCAAGGAATCCTGTCAATAAATGTTATCTACATCCGGATTTGTTCTAATTGTTGATCAGCTCCCAGTAGTCCTTCTTGTTCGTGAGGCTGTCCACTGACCTGCTTTCTTCTTGCCAGTCCTGTTGCCTCCTGGAAAGTTCCGCCACCATTCCTTGGGTTCCCCAAAACGTCAACTCAAAAGCGTCATCTAGCAGCATCCCAATCATTTGACCCAGCCACGCGCCAAAGCACCCGTTGAGTCCCAGATAGTCGCATGCGATAGACTTGCCCGCCTGCTCTGCGGTAAAAGCGTCGACGCAGCTTCTTGCCTTTTGTTGGATTTGAGGGACCCATCTCGGCTAGATTTTGCCTCTGGGCGAGATGTCCTAAGCTCTCGTTGAATGTCATTGACTTCTGCCAGCTTATTCTGTAACAAGATAATGCAGGGTGCAAATATGTGCAAATAACTGGACTTTTTCATGGAAATCCGCCAGTATGTAGCTCCTGCAACTGCTATTTGAATTTAGCAATCCTCGTCCTCTCCAGGTGCTGCAGATGGACCTCCTGCTCCCTCAGGGGGTGGGGCCGGGATCACAGTGTGGACCGGAAGCGTGTGCGCAATGAGGGCTCAGAACTCCATGATATTTCGGTTACCGGGACTCTCTGCTTCTATCCTAACTTGGGACCTGGGATGCTACTCCGCGCAGTCTATTTGTAGAAGCTTGTATGCAAGAGCAAGTGATATGCCCCCAACACGCGCTTCTCTGATGCGATGGCTTAGTAGGTGGCGCAGTGAGCCTGGCGATCAGCCTGCAGCAAGTCTGAGCTGTCTTCGGAGTTGCAATCTGTTATATAGCCCGCTTGCCAGACCCCCTCACCAACATAATCGAATTTCTACCTGCCCACGTAAGGCTGCCAGATCCCTGCTAGCAAGGATAACTAGTTCGGCAACCTATACATGACATGCATTTCTTCTGGAAGGGCCTCAAGATGTGTTTGGAACACACCATCACATGAGAGTCTGGTTGGACGTCATTTGCATTCGTCCTGCAGACCCCGGACAAGCTTAGAAGAACTCGTATGTTCTCCTTTTTGGCAGTCGATTCTGATCATGTGTATGTTCATGAACACATTTGACTTCCTACTACAAAGAATCCTTATCAGCAACTTCCCTGAATCGGCCCCAGTCTTGCGAATCATCTGAGGCCAAAGGCAAGGGGCGCTCGTCTCGCGCCCAAATCCGCAGCGAGGAGGGAGCCTGCGGCGAGGCTTCCACGTGAGTTTTAGGGTGTAAAGTTTGGGCTTATGAGTGTATGGGTGGTGGGGGTTTGGGAATCAGGGATTAAGGGAAGCCTGGCCTGTGAAAGCTATGCAAAGGACTGCTTCATGCATTGCATGGTCACCCAGATCAAGTGCAGCAGCATGTGCAGCTTTGGGCACTGCGTCCGATGTAGAATCATTTTCAGCAACACAGCGCGATTGGAAGAGGATGTGGTAGTGGTTGTTGGTAGCCAAAGACGCCGTAGCACGAGAATGATGTGCCATGGCAAAGCACGTGTTGTCTGTGTCCTGTGCGCCACCTTGTGCACCAGTCCGCTATTTCACATAGAGACGTTGCTGGGGACAACCTCAGGCTGCAACTACCATCATCCACTGCACAGCACAAGATCCCATGCCGTTGCAAGACAATGTTACTGGTACAAGGTGGGTTCTTCACAGAAGCAGTTGCTGGCATTTTTTCCATGCTGATCTGGCTTCAGGTGCGCTACCACCACGTCAGCGATGCACAGGTAGTGGCAAGTTGCTTCGCAGCTACAGATTCCCAATGCTATCATGTGGATAGTGATGATCTCACACTGGCAAGTGGCTCAATGGCTCATGAATCCCAAGGGGCGGCTGGACTAATCATGTATAGTCGCTGCTTCTCAGCGTTCTGCCTGCCCATACAAGGGTTATCACCAGTATCGTTCAGTCTGTGCTGTTGCTACACAGTTTCAGCGGGTGGACGTAAAATCCGGCCTCTTCGAACGGCAAGCTCCGAATCTTCCCCTTGCAGTTCCGAGTCCCCCCACCCCCGCAGTTCCGAGTCCGTTACAGGCTCAGAAGTCCTTGTCAAGAGTTTGTCTCATATTCGGAGGACCTGATCAGATTAAGATCTGCAATTCGAGCAGATCGCCTTCTACAACAGCCCTTGCGTAAGCATGATTGGATTGTCAAGGGCACTGAGCTACCATAGGCTGAGTTGACATCCCATGTCAGCAGCAATTGAGAACTCCCCTAGCATGACAGGCTGCTATCGCGACCCTTGATGGCACCACGCTTCTAGGCGTGGACGGCTGTTTCGGGGTCTCCGTCCCTTCTGCAACAGCTCAGAATTCATAAACATCATGTCCATGGCGTTGACATGGCCTTGGGGCGTGGGTTTCAGGGTTTACCTCGTCCAGAGCAAGGATGAGTAACAGTCGGTGTGGTGATTGTTGTTGACAAGCGGCACCTGTACTTTGAGGGAAGAAGAGGGGGCTGAGACTTGCAAGGTGCGCAGATCAACGTCATCGCTGACGCAAGGCCAACCATGTGGTACTGTTTAACATGTCTGTCGCAGCACTCTTTCTTTGATCCGAAAAACTTCATGCACATTGTGTAGCCTTTTTTTATGAAGGCTAAACCGTTGGAGCTTCGCTGTCAGCGTAGCAGCCGTCAGAGCGATGTAGCGTTATTAGCTATTAGCATCTCTGTCAAGTGTTATTCCTGTCAGAATGATGGATCTTCGGCGTAGAGACTGGAGCCAGCATGCATTACAAGGCGATCGTTGAACGATTTTTTGTAAGGAGTCTGGCTTCCAGGGCTCGGTTGGAGCTAGTCTTCCGAGACCCTACACTGCCCTGTGCAACAGTGGAATGCAACGGGTACTGAGTACAGTGGCTTCGTGACCAGCAGCGACACCTGAGGTCGCAGGATGGTACCAAGCTGCTGATTTCCAACCTGCCTGTGCCTTTCCAGCACTCAACTCCCAGGGGAAGGTGATAAACTCTTCTTTGCTTCTTGTCCTTGAGCCAAGCTCAACCTCTAGACGCTTGTATCCTTCCCTTTTTGTGCGGTATATACACAGGTTAGATTGCCTGAGAAAGTGCTAGGCTATAAGGGTCCAGGTAGGAGTGAATGAAGGAATTGAAAGACATGGCAGCCGCCGCAGTACTTACATGGACATTAAACGCGGAAGGACCTTGAGGGTTTAGAGTCATGTTGCTGGTCGTTCGCAGAGAATGAGGAAACATAAGCTAGTATAATTTTGGGTCTAGGGCTTAGTTTAGGGCCTTGGGTTTAGACACTAGACTTGCGGGCTGTTCATGGGGAATGGAGAGTCAAACGGAAGGTGTAGTTGTTGTTAGTAGGGAAGGAGGGACCGTAAAAGAAAACAGAAACTGCAATATTGTCGGAGGTTCAGGCGGTTGTTAGTAAGGAATCAGAAGTCACTTGGAATAGCAAATAGGGAATGACATGGTCGTGGTTTATGGGGATGGATTGGACTTAGTGGCTCTTGCCGGTTGTTGGTAGAGAATGAAGGAACTAAACGAAAATCAAAGCATACTATTGGGGCTTGCATTCAGAGACCCCAGAACAACAAACTCTAAGCCCTGTGGGACAAACTAATTGGCTCGACTGGTGTTGGTTTCTTCTGATGGACAACGGAACGTGAGCCGTCAAGTTTATGTTGAGGTAGTTTGCCTTTCACTGTAGAGATCGTGTTCTATCATGCGCATGACTCCACCGGCCAGAAATTAGACAGCTTTAAACAGAAGAGCGCTCGACGTCCGCACGTGCCCGCAGCATCGGATGATGCCATTATCACGGGTAGCATGCATACTTAAAGATGTGGTATCCCCACAAGCCACTCACCCTTGTCCAAAGCCGAAGCCACATCTCCTCATGTCAGATCCCCAGCCCAAATGCCCAAATTCTGTGAAGCCCCATGCCTGTTGTGAGGCGGGGGTGGAGTGGCAAGAGCAGGAAGCCCGGCCAACTTCAATGATTTGTGTCTTTCTCAAATTGAATGTGGGAGTTTAATTTATTGAGGCTAAAGAAGTCAAATAAACTGTGGGGTTCATGGATGTGTGAGAGATTGAATAAATTTCTCGTGGCTATCAATGGAACAACCACTACATGCTCAGCCTGTCTGGAGCCATGAACTTGGAGCTTCGGGCGCAAATACAATAATACCAATGCGAACGCACATAGATGCTTTTGAGAGGGGTACTGCCATGGTGTCGGACTTTGGCTCTGTGTTCAAGTCCGGATGTGCCGATCTACCTCGAACTTGAGTGAATGCCTTAGAGGGCCAAGACAAAAAGCTCCCTTGCTAGGCCTGGAAGCTTGACCTTTCTATTTGCCATCTTGCCGGACAGCGGCTATCCCACCTGAAGCAATTCAAGTCCAGAGACCTGATTTGAGATTTCCCGGCCTGCGGACGTCGAGTTGGCAGCGCAGCTGAGGTTGAAAGGCCACTTTGCCCAGTGCGGGGAGGTTGCCTATGCTGGTGTATTTGGGCCTGGTGAGGCTGCCACTGGTTTCAGGGCTTCAACGCATCAGAGGCAAACATTCTGCAAGTCAAGTTCTAAGAGTGCTGCTCTTTGGACTCAATGTCCCAAGATGTCCTCAAACATCGCGTCTGATGATGAGGAGGCTGAGGTTTATAGGTTGAGGGATCAAAGATGGCGGTTTGTTCCATCACACTGTTTTTTCTTTGGCATTTTTCAAACAAAATGCAGAACCTTCTCCATCAAGATCCAGGCCTCCCTACAACTACTTGTACGGCATTGCCAGCATCACCTCGGGCCTCCAACTAGGTGTCCAGCCAGAAGCCTTGAAGAACCAAATCCCCAAAGCATGGCACTTCGCTTCAGACACAGGCAGTCACATGATGACAACAATTAGCCATTATTTGTTGTTGTTGTTGTTGTTGTTCTATCAGTATTCTCATTATGAAGTATCAGTAGCATTATGAATATTATCAGTATCATAATGCTCAAGCCCTGGCCTCAGGCCATCTCATCTTGCGAAGCCTTGAGGGCCAGTCAGAGTAAGCAGGTCTGGATGGCCACCCCGGAGGAAGCTGAAGAGGCAACGCTAAGTTCAGAGCATCCGTGATCTGTGGCTTTGCTATAAATCCATGAGCCCTTTGATGAGTTGGGGCAATGAATTGCAATGACGGTCGTCATCTTTGGGCGTTGTTGCAGCTCCGGGCCTCCCATGGCAAGCAATTTTGGTACTCTTGCTGGGTGTGAACGCATTGGCCCGGCCTGTCCATGAAACAGTTCTTGCATGATTGAGGGATCACGCTTCCTTCTTTGAGCAGCTCGTGGCCGTGATCAAGGTAAGAACTCGTCTGGCCCAAGCTGGGCTGTAATCCGCATGGCTAGGGCCTAAAGGGAAGGTAATGGGGATCATCGTGATCATCTAAGTCTTCATCGCAAGCATGAACCAGCTATCGCCGCATCATTAACCGCCTCCTCTACCGCGGTGATAAATGGTGGTGGCACAGACTCTGGCAGTGCTCGCCCCCATGCCGTGTGCACATCTCATCTTCGAGTTTTGGACTTATCTGACAGACTCCATGTGTAGACCAGGCGAACCAACAGGTTGCACCGCCTCCCACAAAGCAAGCCCGCATGGCTCCTCGAGCCTACCGCGCTCTTTGCGTAATGCATGAAGAACACGTCATTCCCAAAAGACTCGAGACCTCCCGCCACAGGCCGCCCAGCAGCTACATGGAGCCGAAGTCGACGGCCAGGCTCCAGCAGTTTGGCAACTGGTACTGTCAAAGAGTCCTGCAAGAGTCCCAGGCCACATGAAGACTATGTAGGGCTTCAAGAGATTTCTCTCTGATAAGGTTTGGATTTTGAGTCGAACGGAGCTCCACAAACCTGGGGGCTTGCTCGAAGTCCAATTCTGACATCCACCATCTGCATGCCGTAGCAAGATCTGCTGCATGAATCAGGCAGGCCCATGCCATTTCTGCCAGCTTCGCAACAACTTTAGTAACTCTAGTTGAGTTGGCTTTATTGGAGGTCACTTTTTTTAGGGAACATGTTAGAACGTCTATATAACAACAGCTTGACGTTCCTTCCCTGCCTGTTGCTGTGACGACGATGTATTGTATTTACACTTAATCGATCAGTGTGACATCATCCTGGCAGCTGAAGCACTATCCCAAGTCATGAGCCTTTCGCGAGGAGATTGCAGTGCGGATTGCTGTCTCCCCAGCTGCCAGTGTAAAGAAGAAACTGCCACTCAGAGAGGTTTCTCTAGGAAATGTGCCGCAAGTGTACGGGTTCTTACAAGCTAAATATATTGTAGCATATTATGATCACGTACTGCAGGGCCCTACTTTTGGATTCTTAGCCGAACTGAGGGTTCAAGGTCTAGAGCAAACGGGCTGTTTTTGCTATCCCACCATGCAAATAAATCTACATTACTCTGGAGCCTACACTTGATGCCTACAAGGACGAAAGTTCACCGGATCTCAGAAAACTGCACCTTGGCTTCCGCAAATATTCCCTGCTGAGCATGACCGCTTTAACGCCAATATCATCACGGCTTGCGCACTGGGTCTCCATTTGCTGACAGGCTTTCAAGCCGACAGGAACATTGTGCCAATACAAGGATCAAACCCCGAACTGCTTAAGCCAGTCTTAAGCCTTCAAGCCTGGGAAAGCCAAGGATTGTCGACTTTCTACCCGCGCACGTGCAGTGGCAGGAGCGGTGTTGGTTGCTGTAGGATTGTTGCAGACTGGACTCGTTACGTTGAAGCATGCAGCTTTCAAGCTTTGCCAAGCAGGCTGAGTGAGATAGCCTGAAGGAGCTAAAAGACCTCTTCCGCACGGTTGGCACAGTGCAGCATGCAGCTCGGGCAAGATAACTTCGATGGGATGAGGCAGCGCAGTGCTAGCAGACTTGCTTGCGCGAATGCTGTCACAGCATGCAGCAAGTTGTGTCAAGCTTCAGCAGCCCTGAGTCCCATAACCTTGGTTTCCTTCTTGATTTTTGCTTCGCAACCCTGACCAGCCTGGCCGGCAGGTGAAGTGAGGGGTGTTGATTGCGCATCATGATTTGGATAAAAAATCCCGCTCCAGGGTCCTAGCTCTCAGTTGTCTTGTCTAAGCTCAGCGTTGCCGCTGAAAGCCTCGTGCATACTGAGCAAGCTCATGAGATGATGTGTCGTACGTCCAAGTGTCCGAAGACTGGGCATGTAGCAGCTCCCACAGCAGCTGCAGCTATTCTCGGGGATGCAACCTGGGTGGCTCAATCGCAGAAAATGAGACAATGCCATGAGGCTGCAGCAGGTGAGTCGAGGTCGGCAATCAGCGATTAGAGCAGGTTTATAGATGCAATCAGTCTGTTCAAGTTGCACAGAAGACTTTACGACTTTCGTCACGCGCGCCCGAAGTTTTTGTGGCCGCCATGCGTGCAAGTCTCAGCACGCTTTGACACACAGTGCTGTGCTGCCAGGTTTGTTGCTACATGTTGCAAGCATGTACTGCAGGCAGCCTCGCGTCTGCAAAGCATTGGAACATCTGAGGAGTAGTTTTTAAACCTCATTTTGCAGGATGCCTTGCGAAACATTCGATATCATTCCCGCGACACGTACTTTTGACCAGAAATGAGCCGCCTACACGTTTCAATGTCGGCTCAGAGGTGTTGCAGTCCAAGGCTTTTGTCAGATTGCTTCGGGGCCGTGCTCGAGCTGCTAAAAAGTGTCTAACACGCAGAGTCTTCACACCATGCTTCGAGCTCACAAAGACAGATGTATAAGAGAATGGACAGGCAACTGGTCCATGAGTTCTTCACTTTTCTGTATGAACTGTTGTACGGGAGAGCTTCCTTCGATGTCCAGCCTCCAGTTTGGGAAGATCACAGTTCTAAGAACGAACGGTATTTCCAACCAGTACCTTCAACCAACCTCTTGAAACAGACGCAGCGCGCCTCAGAGTTGGGCAACGTATCCAGATTCCTCAGCCGAACCTCTCTCATCACGCAAGAGAAGTAGAGATCCTGACGCTACTGGAGCATTTAAGCATCTCACGAACCTTCATGTTGTGGAACGACAAGTAAGACATGGGCCTGCAGTGCTCCACAGCAAAGGGATCGAAGAGGAGGACTTGAACAAGAGGGGGAAAGCAAGAACATTGAACAAAAATTGCTACTCAGAAGAACAAGATCGACAGAAGAGAGACAATGCATGGCTGTCCATTTACTCTTTTTGGACTCTAACGCCCAACGTTCCTTGGCTGCTCCAACCACTCTCAGTACCCTAATAATGTCCCCAACCCTTAGCCCAGATTCAGGTGCCACGCTTGTACAAATTGCCAGGGGCTTGGTGAGCATGCGCAGCTGAACAGGCCTAAAGAAGGCAGCATGAGGTTTGCGTCGTGAAGCCAGTGACTTCCAAGCCACTCGGACATCCAAGCAGTTTGTGAGCTTGCTACAGATTTTTCTGCCTTAGAAGAAAAGCATGCTTTACTGAACAGTACCTGCATAATCCCCAGTAGCATAGGATATTCCGCATTCTTTTTCCATTCCTTCATTCCTAGGTTCATGAGCTGGGTCATGCCGTAGACGGACATGTAGAGCCTGTTGTCATGATCCAGGGAGGCTTGGCTTTACAAAAGCGCTGACATGCTGTATGTTGTGTCTGCCAAAGGGATCATAGCAGGCCTACTTCCTCCGAAAAGGTTCAAAGGAGATCTAGAGATAGGATATAGGACATCTAGGCTTTTTGTGCCCGATGCAGAATTCTCGAGTTTGTACAGCCTTCGCGGGCGAATCTTACATCCACAGCACTCTGAAGAAGTTGCCAGCTAGCTTTGGTTGCAGCGTCCGTGCCGAGAGCTTTCTCGCGACTGCGACCAAAGGATAGTTTCCCAAAATCGGGGAGGAGCCCCAGAATCCTTATCATGGGGACCAGGGCCCCAAAAAGGTTCCCTGGATTTAGGGAACCCCCAACTTAGGTCTTGCTATCTTTCTGCCGGCTTGTTGCCAGCTTTGATCTCTTTCAGTCGATTGGATGCTTGGCCTGCCACATCTAGGGGGTTGTTTTTGAGATGTGCATGGTGCTTTGGAGCATGTGTGCTGATGTCTAAGAATTCCTGCATGTTTGGCCAGAATTTACTCGTCTTTGTCACGGAACTCCTTCTTGTGAACCCGTCATCCCTTTCAGGCAAGGCCCAGCATGTCTTGTTGCAGGCCCGCTTAGACATTGCCTCTTCAACAACAATGTGGCAGCCCTTCTTCAGGAAATGCTAGGCTTTCTGTGATTTTAGCTTCGTGTCTTTCACAGATTCGATTTTCAACGTTTAGCTGCAGGGTCATTGCCGACTGCTAAGCCAAGGAAAGGCCCTAACGAGGTTCAGCAATTCAGCGCTTCTGCAGCCCGATACCATGGAACATCAAATCAGCGCGTTCTTGTTTCAATAGCGTCATCAGGATGATCATTGCCATCATTCTCATCTGGATCATGGCAACTATGGCAGGCTTCCTCATCTTTACTGTTATTATGGTCGCCATCATGTTCGGCGGTTCCTGTCGCCACGCTTAGCCGTATTATCATGTCATCCCTTCCACCATCGCCATCATTGCTGTCACTTTCGTGCTTATAGCGCTATCGTTGCTCCTACCGTTATTCTCATGCTTATGGAAGCCAAAAAGGATGCGGTCAGTCCCGGTCAATCCAGCCAAGGACGCCTCTTTGGCCAAAAGGCATCTCACGAAGAGGCTGCAAAGAATTGCTTCAACAATCGGGATGGCTAACGTTGGATTGCAAATTAGGTTCTCAACTCCGAATCACAAGGATGGGGCGTGAGTTGTTGTTGCAAGCCTGCAAGTTTTCCGTTCATCTGGGAGGGTAAGTATTTGTGGACACTTGGAATGTTGCATCGTGCAGCTTTCCACAAATGAGGCATCCACTTTCGGGCGTTGATAGCAGCTCAAGAGCAGCTCAAGATATCACGATGGGGCTTTCTTGCCCTGATTAACTCGGTCCTCATTTTTTGGGGTTGCGTTATCCTACGGTCCCGGGAATATGTTAACTTGTACGGTGATTACACAAACTCCTAATCAGCCGTGGCACCACTCACCCAAAGCATACCTTCAATGGCCGGTGGAAGAAGCTACAACCGGGGCCATGCAGGAATTCTATCAGAAAAGAATCTGCATGGTCGGGTGCCTCCCAAGCCTTTCGGAAGTTCCTCTGACCTTATGCGCTGGCAAGCCATTTTTGCTGCTCTGCACAAGGTCAGAGGGAAGGAAGCTTTTTAAACAGTAGTTTCCATTTTCCATTCCCTCTATATAACCCCAATATATTCCTTATTCTAATATAGTAGTTTCCATTTTCTTTTTCTCCATTAACGCGACGATAGTTCTGCGCAGAATGATGCTTGCTGATCTTGGTAGCCACAGGCTGCCACTGGCCAGAGCAAGGCCCCCTATGCGCTCTTCACCCACGTGTGGTCCCTAGTTTCATCATGGGTTATATTGGGGTTATATTGGGGTTATATAGGGATCATGGAAAAGAAAATGGAAACTACTATAATGGGATTACAGCCTGGCTGCCAAATGTGGGCCGAAGCCGGATGCTGCGATACAGATGGGGTTGTCCGTAGGACAGGTTTCAGCAAGGTCTGTGTGGGGGGGTGGACAGTGTACGTAAACAAACATTATACTGAGAACATACGCCAAGCACGCTTACACAGGGATCCAGGACATCGGGACTTCTCATGTTCCTACAGTTCCGCATGTGCCCCAGACTCGGCGCCGTGTCAATCAACCCTTCTGAATTTGACGAGGATGCGAAGCAGCTGCACTGCATGGACCGCGAGCTCAGGCTCGCGTCTGTTCGGAGTGGCTAAAGTCAAGTATGGTGGGAACATTGTCAAGACAACAGACATATTGCAGATCCTTGGAAGCTCATGCGGTCCCACCTGCACCTACACCAAAACAAATACTGCGCCTACTCCATGCAGGCATCCTTGCGTGAGCGAGCTCTCGCAGTTCTTGCAGGACATCCATGAGATTGTGGGAGTGCTTTGTTGTATTGCTGCCCTAAGTCGGCAGAAGTCTTTGTTTGGACATATTGGGATTGTGAAGAACCGCTTGACAACAGAACCAAACTCTACACAGCCCGCGCCACCAAGCAGCAGATGACCCCAAGCTAGATCAGGCCTCATGCGTGTAAAGAAACCTGACTAGCATCAGCTTGTTCTTTCCTTGGGAGTTTGATTAGAATCCAATTCAGAATCCATCCGTCAGGACCAGAACAGCACCAGTGCTCGCAAGCATCTTGCATGAAATGCTTATGTGCAATTGCTTAGCTTTGCAAGAGGTTTTCGGGTAATTATACGGATATTGGCTACAAGGGACAATTGCAGCTGATGCTCATGATGCTGGCCCATTTCCGGGGTTTGGGCAAAGACCATTGCAGCTGATGCTCATGATGCTGGCCCTGTTCCGGGATTGGGGCAAAGACCATTGCAGCTGATGCTCATGATGCTCGTCTGGTTCCGGGGTTTGGGCAAAGGCGATTGCAGCTGACGCTCAT
>CAJNIZ010039890.1:0-18738 GCA_905231905.1 Symbiodinium pilosum | reverse complement strand
GATGCTCATGATGCTGGCCCGGTTTCGTGGTTTGGGCAAAGACCAATGGGTTTCTGACTCGACTTTGATGAAATCTTAGCGCCGGGGTTCTGAGCCATGGAGGCAACCTATTTCGTGTCGCCACTTCCGCTCTTCAGCTCCACCTAAAGCAAGTATTGCTGTTTGATAATAGCAGCCTCACAGCTGCGCGCAGCAGTTAACAGTTAACTCTAACTTCAAATTGTGGATTTGTGGCTGTTGAGAGCTGAAGCCACGGAAGCCACAGACCATTCCAAACTGCCATGCATGACGGGGTCCCCATCGCCAAAGTTGAGAGTGATCCATAGTCGCACCACCTGAGGCAGGCTCTGGCATGTGTGAATTCCATCCTCAAGTCGTCGGAGGCCACGGGAATGAAGTGGTCGTAGGCTGCCAGGCTGATGGGCAGCTCATGCCCTGTTACAAGCAGAATGGCAATCTTCATGCGCAAGCCTGATGCGAAAGCCGACTGTCTGTCTTAGTTTTAGAGAAGCAGCAGAAATGAGCGGGTTGTTTGCTTGATATCTTAATCCACTTCAATAAGATTGATGCTGCCCCAGTTTGCTGGCAAGCAGAGACCACAGCCAAAGATAACTCCACCTAGTGGCATCTGGCTAATATCTGGGGCTAAGTTGAGGACTACTGGGAGCTGAAGAACATGACGCACCTTCTCCTGGATTTGGACACCGTGGACCACGTGTTTGACAAGGCCCAGCATAGCTGCTTCAAGCTCTTCCTCCTCATGGAATCAGGCCTTTAGGCTGCTTATGAAGTAGTGACCTTTCGGCAGTAGCATGCCATGGGACACCCTCACTTCTGCTCGAGATTCACGGATGCCAAGGTATGCCAAAGTTTGGCATGCGTCAGCTCTGCATGGTCGCTAACCTCCCATCTAGGATACAAGGGTAGGTTTTTGTATTGATCTCAGGCTTTGGCAGGCAGGTCTTTGAACAAGAATCCCATGCAATCCAAAATGTCTGACTATGTACAGCGTGCTGGCCAATTCCTTGCTGTGCATTCCTTTCGCAAGAGGACTCCCGCGACAATGACTTCATCCATGCAGGCGTTGCATTTGCCAAGAAGTTGCCTGCTCCTTGGGAGTGGGGCTTCGTGGGAAATAGCCGAAGGCAATCAGAGTCAAATGCTACATGTAACGATAATACAGCGGGATTGATGTCCAATTGTTGACAGCGTCCTTCAATGAAGCGGTATTCCGACCCGCTGCCAGCACTGAACATGTGCTGCATTTGGCCGAGGATGGCGCACCCGGATTGCCTCAAGGACTTCGACATGAAGTCCGAGCTGGAATGCCGCTGCGTGCCCTGTAGAAATCTAGGTCTGTCAGAGGTTCCAGCCGGAGCATGGGATGCTTTTTGCGCCTTCACAGCTGCCATGATTTGGATTCCGGGTTTGGTTAGAGGTAGAAGTTGCCAAAGGTTGCGAAACAAACGCTAACACAGTGGTCGTTGGCCCGTTTCTGGCACTTGAATCACACACGGAGCTGTAACACATGTCCTCATCACATGAAGACACTCGCAGCAGTCCGTGTCAATCGAAGTTTTGTAGAATATGTGTAGATGATCATGGTAATTATTCCGACCATACCAGACGAGACTGGGACCCCACCATGTACGAGCGTTGGGCCTACATTCCGTTTCGCATTCACCACGATTTAGCCTCAGCCCTTCTTTGCAGCTTTATGCTGCTTGCTTCTGATACCCAGAGCCCAGGTGCCCCTTTATGGCAAGGTGTCTACGTTAAAACTCAAAAATGCGGGCCGCATCGAGGAGGCTCATGGGGGGGGACTGTCCTGGGAGTTCAGAGCCAGCATGTGGGCTCGCTGACTTCCCTCCAGCTTGGAGACATGCTGTACGCTCACTGCAGTCATGACGTGTTGCAGGGTCTTGGTGCCGCTGTGCAGGCCAAGAAGCTGTTCAATGAAGTCAGCCAAATGGCCTGGGAAGGCAGGGCTTCTGCGAGATGCAAAGCGGTTGTGTTAGTAAATGCCCAGATGCTTTGCGAATATGCCTGGACATGTTTGGACTTCACCAAGTTCTCTGCTTCCCTGTGAGTTGAGTCCATAGGGAGCATCAATGGACGTGAACTGATCGCTTCCGTGAAGCACTCCAACCCGGGCCCCACCCTGTTACACAAGTCGCTGTTGTCCCCCATTGATATCCTTTGGCAGGCGAGCATCGAACGTATGCACCCGGCCAGGCAGTTCCGTGGGATGTGGCGCGGCCGAAGCTTAACAGGGATATCACCCAGATGTGGTTGTAAATTTTGTAAGGAAGGTTGCCCAATCAGGGTTCCGCGCTCTGAGGTTCATAGGTTCATATTAGCCTGGGAAGGAGTACCTGAGCGCATGCCAAAAAGGGCACAGAAGTAGCAGACCGCAGCCTGGGCATCAGAAGGGCAGGCAGGGTGCGATCTCAAGGTCCTGTCTCACAACTGCTTGCATGCCAGTCATTAGTTTTAGACTCTGGTATCTCTGCTCCCCAGGACTTCCAGCACACCCCGCAGATTTGGGCCTGGGGCTCAGTTTGGCATGCTAAAGATCAAGCAAGCTGACTGAAGCCAGTGCCTGGCCATCATAGTCATATTCCATAGCAGAAACTTGAACTAAGCATGTCATCAGCAGAGACAGGTATGCAGGCCTGCATGAGATCTAACGGAGACTTTGTGTGGCAGGAACGAGTAGGAAGAACGGGGTGCAAGCAACCAGCCAGTCTGGTCCGCGAGCAAGCACCAGCCTACTGAGCCACCACATCTTGCAAAGTCTTTCATGCCGCTGCACAAGTGTGACCGCCACACAGATTCCATGTTTGCTATTGCACTGGTCTCAGATAATTTTCATTGCTCGCTCAGCCGCTGCTGCTATTCATGCTTGAAGACCGATTCCTTGGAAAACAGCTGCTTTCAGTAGATAACGCTTGAGTTTGAAGTCTGCGGACTCTGACACTTACAGCACTGTAATTGCAACAAAACCGCTGTGGATGACAGCACGTTTTTAGAGCTGGTTCGTCAACAAACCCGCTATCCAGCCCCTCCACCTGGTAGCTGCCATCCTTTGTGGGGACTCAGAGACGTATTGCGCTGCTGCCATGGCCAGCGACGAAAAGAAGCGCAAAGCAGAAGGCCTGCGACAGAGGAGACAAACATTTGGTTTTATGTCAAGCGTCTAGCCATATCTCATGATGGCCAGATCAGACGATACTGGACGATGATATGTCCAATTGGCTTCCACGAGTAAATAGCCTCCTGCCAGTCTGATTATGCGTATTGGGCGGCTTCTGAGAACATGAACAAGAATTCCGTAGATGTTATCTTCAGAATTTTGCGCAGCTCTCGCCAGTAACATCAAACGTCCCGGGACATTTTCATATTGCACCACTCTTGCAGAAGTTCACAATTTCACAGACAGGCCCAGCCATGATCAACCATGCAGCAAGTTGAGGTGATGATGAGGAGCCGCCCAAGAAGGAGGCAAAGGTCGCAGACAAGGACATGTTGTTGTAGTTTTGGATACTAAGATTGAGAGACTATTTCTTCCGGAGCACATGATGGGATCCCCATGGCATGGACAAGTCCATGAGTAGATGGACCTTGTAGGCAGATCAGGTTCATGGGATCAGGCTAGGATTAGCACAAGCGCCTTGTGCAGTCCATGTCATTCTTCGCGTTGCCTCAAGCATCTCACGAAGGAAGTAGTACCGAGTCCCATATGGTGCCTGCTTTCCATACCCTACTGTAGCTAAGACTCTTCAGGCACCCTGTATCCCGCGTAAAGCCAGAGTCCAGAAGGCAAGACACAGAAATTGCAACGCGCTGCTACTTTCAGGCCAGAAGGATGCCTGCGGATCGGTGCCCAGTGCAACAGTGTAACGGTGCTAAACCATGAACCTACCTGCACCTCCCGCGGCTCAGTGCTCAAGTTTGTAGCTTCACTCGTTCCTCCCGATTCTTCTCTTCAGGCTCCTCAGTCAGCAAGAATTTCAGTGGGTGAACAGGGAGCCCATTGCAGTGCTGTCGGACTCTTCAGCTACCAGCCTGCGGTTCCATTCACATAGTTTTGGGTTGCATGCATTGCTGTGTTTTCCTTGGCAGCTTGTGCAGTGGTATGCAACTCCATTGGTCAATGCGACAGTTTGCATGAAAGGACTATAGGTCTAGGATTTCAGTGGGTGAAGTGTTTTGGTGAGCATGCTGTTACCGCATTGGGGTAGCCTACAGACGACGCATGAGGCAGCAGGCACCGCCCTTCTCTGCCCTTGTCTCAAGCTGGCAGCATGCAGATCCCTAGCCACTCAGGGAACCTAAAACATGGGCTCTCAGTGAAACTGGCAACTGCGGTTTGGCTTGAGCATTGTGTATGATTGCTGGGTTTGCTATTCAGCAATGAGCAATGGTGCACGTGTGTTTGTGAAGCCAGCGGGGTGTGCTCTCGAAACATACATCGAGCCAAACGGGTCACCTGAAGCCGGAGCATTACTTTAGGCTAACAGGCTTAGTACACAGGATGGCTCCGTATCCGAAGGTTTGGACGGAGCTCCAATGCTATGCCTATTCCGTTCGGCGTCAGTTGCAGTCTATCATGGCCTCAGGCCCTTATTGTGAGACCTTTGCAGCATGTAAAGGGAACAGCGCGGTGCTCTCTCAAAAAAAGAGGAAGGCCCCTACTGAGGCCCTTGCTTCCGTCATTGAACCGCTTGTCGGCCAGGCTTCACTGAGTGAGCTGAAGGATGGCAAAGGTGGAGCCAAGCAACAACGGCGCAGAGGTCGGATTCGCTCAAGAGCAGTTTCAAGGGCTGGTGGCCTGGAAGGGCATGTGACCCGAACGAAGACCTTACAACCTATCAGCTTGGCTTCCACTTCGGATGGGTGCTTTGATAGTTTCCAATGTTTGATGAAGGGCCCGCTGTTCATTTGTAAGATCCATAGTCTTTTGGATGTGATCTGACGCCCAATCCATGTCTGGCAGCTGCACCTGTGCCGGTCAAGCTAAATGTAGAGACTCGTCTAAGGCCTCTCACAGGTCTCCCTCACGCGCTGTAAGGTTGCAAGGCATGTGTGGTTCAGCTTTGGTGTGTAGTGGTAGGAAGAGAAGGGTCAACATCACCACAGCCATGGTGCGTGTAGGTGGCAGATGACGGCGACGATGAGATGGTGCAGGCAGTCAGCTCAGTGACGGGCGGCTCAAATGTGTTTTGTTTTGGATCCTGGAATATGGCCTGGAAGTCGGGGTCAGGGCCATGCAATGGAGCCATAGTTTCGAGAAATACCCGTGAATCCTGAAATTTCGACTCGGATTTGAGGCAGATTCGTTCCCCTCCCAGCTGCAGAGATTGTGTGTGCTCGTCCTTTGCAACGTGAATGACAGTGCCCTCATGCGCTGGGGCTGCCATAGTTCTTCTCGTAATACGGAATCATGATAGCCTCTTTTCAGAGGAGCAAAAGACCACATTTGCAACTGCCAGAAGGTCCAGGTGCATTGGGTCAGGTTGGCGATCCTGGGGAGATGTTCAGGTCCCAGGTGAAGCCACAATTTTTTGGCAAAGGCCCAACCTTTGAGTCTGGGGTGCGCTGCTAGACCATTAGACCTGCAGGTCTAAGTGAATAATTTGAAAATGCAGGAAGTTCCAAGCACCCCAACGCCAGTCATGATCTTATACCTTGGCTTTGCACATGTCTTCCCCCCAATTTTTGCCAAGGTCGTCGAGGCTGGAGGCCAAGATCAAGTTGCAGAGACCCTCAGAGTGCAATTCTTTTTCTCCCAATTCCAGTATTTGGTTGGTACAGCATACTTGGGGACCGACGGCTGATCCCCCCAGTGATCTGATGCCATAGATCACAATGCTCGAGGGCTTGAGTGTTGCCTATGAATGTTGGACTCTGTTGCAGTAGCTGGCAGTGTGCAGGGGGCTAGGCAGAGGTGGATGACATAGCGACTATGAAGTGGTCTTTCAGAGATCTTACCGAAGAGCCCGTCAGTGACTATCACTCAGTCCCCAAGGCGCACGCAGTATAGCAAAGAACCCTGCAATTATACCCTGACACTCTTGCTAGCTAAAAGGGCTTCGCAGGTCTTGCACGGTAGCCTGCAACAAAATCCCGAGTCCCGAAGCTTCTGAATCTCTAGCTGCGCTCTACATCCCTGGAATGCAAGGAAGGACTCTTTCCAGTGCATTGCATCCAAAATTCCTGCACTGGCTTTGCCACTGCATGCAGCCGAGGAAGAAGACGAAGCTAAAGGCGGCATCCATTTGCAAGTGCTTTGACCTAAAATCTTAGGCATTAGGAGCGCGAAAGCATCAAGCAAGGTCAAGCGCTTTTAGTTCTTGTCTGGTGGTCTAAGTCGCGCATATACAGACACGATCAAAATGACTACCGCAAACAACTCTGTAGGGTTCAGGTACCATAGCCGGAACATGTGAGTCCTCCAAGCTTGATAACATCTCCTTTGCTGCTTCTAGTTTTGAGGGTCTGGCCTAGTAATATCAGGGAAGAAGAAGTTGCTGCGGTTGTGCTGCATTTGGAAGTGCTCGCTGAAACAGCAAAGGTATGCATAGGCACGCCCTAGCGTGTCTTCCATCCGTGCCAACAGCATGCCGAGGTTGTTCTCCATGATGGATGCCGCGGAGGTGTTGATCCTGATCATCGGATGCCTAGGCAGATGATTTGTACACGGCTTGTGGCCCAATGTGCGTGCAGCAGCATCATGTATGGCCAAGGTTTGAGCATAAAGTCGTGGGTAAGGCTGAGGGCCGCCAACAGTGAAATTCTAGCATCAGCAACGAGCAACTGTTCGTGGGTGGGTTGCTAGCCATGCTGCATCCGAGAAAGGCCCAGCTCAGATTTCGCATGAGAGCTCAGAGCTCGGGTTCCGTCCCTGAAAGATGACATAGCTCCGTTCTCCATGCAGGCGCCTGTGGCAACGGCTTGTCGCAGCCATTGCTGTGGCTTAGATGCTATTCATCACAAGGGGCTTTGCAGGGTTGCAAGTTGCTTCCCTTTCCCTACACGACGAGCAAACAGGTGGCAGCTGCCGCCCATTTTGCAAGAAGCCTCGCTCAGCTTAGGTGCATCGTTTTCGGAGATCTGATCGATGGCATGGGTGCAGCCTCAGGTGGAATTGCAACTGTGCTGAAGAATGAGGGGATAGGCACTACGCAGTATTGCGTAGTAACGCTGACTGGATTTCACGGTTTGACAGGCCAGGCTGCGCCTGCGGGACTCTTCACCCTTTTGACAGGCCCCTTGAATGCTCAGTATCTCATCATGCTGGCTGCAATTCCTACACTTGGGCCCCGATTTTCGCCTGCCCGCTGGGTTGGTCCTGATGCCTGAATCGCAAGGGCCGTCAGCTTGGGTCAGGTCTGAGAATCTTGGGATAGCAACGAGGTTTCCCCAGTCTCCATGAACCAAGGCAACCATGTCCGCCGCCCAGCTCACTGCTGCCATGGATGGAATGACGCCTGGACCTTCCAGCTATCAGGTCAGCCATCACGCGATAGCTGATCATGCCTTCAGACCAGGCAACGGTATGACGGTATGAGTGGGGCGAGCAGAAGTTGTGTTCGCGGTTGCCGCCTTCTGCGAGTTTGCGGACAGGCAAGCCTCCAACAGCAGACAGCTAAAAAAACTGTGTCAAAACATGCAAACAGCAAGCAGTGCACAAGCCACAGGCCAAACAGCCTTTGTCTCCATGACACAGGATGCAGAAGTTGAAGCTTTGAAAGGCAAACGCAAAGGCCCTGCTCCGGCCCAGGATGTCGCAAATGGAGGAGCTCTGCATCACCATGATGCTTGTCGGTGTGGGCGCTACCTTCGCGGCCTTTCTGCAGGGTGCCTGCTTCAAGATCTTCGCAGAGCTGCTCAGCCAATAAACCAGAGAAGCCTTGCATGTATTCTGGTTTGCCTTGGTTGGTCCTTCCCCCAGATCTCGAATCGTGCTGGTGGTACGGGTAGCAGTCGTCGTTGGTAACTCCTGCGAATATTCGAATGTTAGTAGTGCACCGAGTACCACCGTAATACCCGCAGTGCTTGGTGCCCCCACTGCCAGCAGTATCATTCTGACGATTGTGAGTTCATGCAACGCTGCGACTTGTGATGGTATTCGTGATATGTCCATGTTTTGTGCTACTGTAGTGTTCATCTGATTATCTGTCTTCTAACGCTATATACCGCTCATATACCCCTATGTAACCCTATGTCTACATATATACATATTCATGCTTATGTTTATGCTTATGTTTATGTATGTATGCATGCATGTATGTCTGCATGTCTGTATGTCTGTATGTCTGTATGTATGTATGCATGTATGTATGTATATATATATATATATATACACCCTATAACCCCTATATAACCCCTATATAATCCCTATAATTCCTGTAGTGTCCATGTTCTCTTCCATTATGCCTATATAACCCTAAACCCAAAGACCCAAATCCTAAGCCCTAAACCCTACACCCTAAACCCTAAACCCAACTCATCCCCATAATTCCTGTGATCGCGGTGCAGGCCCGAAAGCCTGGCTTGAGCGAAGATGGCGTGCCCCGCAGGGCGGCGGTGAAGGCAGTCCAGCCTGAGCTTCGTTTGGTTATATAGGGTTTAGGGGTTAGGATTTAGGGTTTAGGGTTTAGGATTTAGGGTTTAGGGTTTAGGATTTAGGGTAGGGTTTAGGGTTCAGGGTTTAGGGTTCAGGATTTGGGTCTTTGGGTTTAGGGTTATATAGGGATAATGGAAAAGAAAATGGCAACTACAAGTGTTATAGGTTATATAGGCACTATAGTGTACTTACATTGGGGTTCTATAGGGATAATGGAAAAGAAAGTGGAAACTACTAGTCGGGGTTCAGGGTTCAGGGTCTAAGCCTAGACCTAGCCATAATTGTCGTATAAAGTTCTTTACGGGCGGCGTTGGGTTAAGAAAGGGTTAGGTAAGGTGAGCATATGTAACTACAGTATAACTAGTACTTATTTTGAAGTTGTAGCCATACTAAAGGGTCGATAACCGTTAAGTGCAGTTATAACTACCCTGAACCTGCAAGGAGGATGTAAAGATAACATTACTTGGATGGCCAGCGCACCTTAGTGACTGGGCTTATAACCCTGAGCCCTAACCCTAAGGGTCCAAGTACCCAATAATCATATTCTTCCTCAAAACCTGTACTATAACTACTATTACCCAATACCCATGTACCCAATTATTGGGTACTTGGACACTTAGGGTAAGCCCCAACGGGGAGATCCAAAGTTTGTCATATGGCTTAGAAGGGTTATACGCTTACGTCCCCTGCCCCTCCAGGCTGGACTTTTTAACCACCCTCTATTGGAGTCTAGGTAACTACTATCTGGGGCCCTCTAGCCTGAATTTGGGGTACCTCGAGGGTGTGAGAGTAGGATGTAGGCTTCGGGGTGTAGGGCCTAGCCGGGTTTTTAAGTTCAGGCTTCGGGCTTAGGATTCAGGATTTGAGGTTTAGGATTCAAGACTATAATGTGACATGATGTGCTTTTATGGGACCCTACACCCTAAGCCCCTATATACCCTAAACCATTGCTGCGGTCGGAAAGCCCTATGGGCCAAGCCCTGGAAGCCATGATTTTGCTCCCTGAGAAAGGTTTGGGAGCAGAGGGTTCTGGGAGTGCTTAGAGGTCAGGATTTAGAGTTTGGGCATTTTGTGGCTTAGGGTCTAGAGAATTTAGGGTTATGGTTTAGGGCTCAGGCTTTTCAGGGTTTGGGAATAGCCCCGGGTCAATAGGTAACCTCCTACTCTGGGCCACGGTTGGCCAGTAAGTTACTACAGGGGTGTAGGGTGTAGGGTGTTTAGATACTTGGACCCGTAGGGCTCTAAAGATTGCAGGAGAAGTAAACCCTCGCATAAGGAACATGGAATGCATGTGAAGTTGTACAGAGAGTCGTAGACATAACCCTGAGCCCTGAACCCTATCCCATTGGGACACCTAGGGATAGATAGGGATATGAGAAAGTCACAGGGGTTCTCTACGAAACTTTTGGAGAGTCTCTGCTCTTGCAATATTTGCAGGCCTGTAGGCATGGTGCTTAGGGACTATGAAGAGTAGGGTTTTGTTCTGATTTGGTTGCGTCTGATTTGGTGTATGTAGGGGCTGCCTGTTGCGGGGAATATGAATGCACACACTAGCTTGATCCAGGCTCACATCTACTCCAGATTTGAAAAAATTGTCACGGCATTTGCGCAGGTCAGTTCGACAGCATCCTCTCAAGTCTAGCACAGCAGGCGATGTATACTACCACGAGCACTAAACCCCTAAACCAACAATTCAACCAAGTTGCAAGGTGTTATAGGTTGCCACATCTGGCCTTGTCCAGGCATTTGACATGCAGTTGAAGAAGTGAAGTGCCAAGGGCCACTGCTGACCCTTCGCGCAGGCACTGAATGTGGTGTTGAAGCCTCGCTTTTGGAGTTACTCCAAGAAGCTAGGGTGTGGTGTCTAGGGTTTGTTTGGGATTGTTCCATACTGGACTCCATGAGCGTAGAATCTCATTGTTTGGTTTGAGCAGTCATTCCGTAATGTGGATATCAAAACGTCCCGAAATAGGCGGACCGCAATACAGATCCCCCAATATACTCTAATCCCTATCATACGGACCGCCAAACGGGCACATGTTGGGAACCACCCTATCAGCCAGCCCCAACCCTTTCAACTGTAGACTTGCCAAACCTGCTTTCCCTAAGGCTCCAAATAGCCGAATGTAGGTAAAACTTATGGACAGTGAGACCGAAGGTAGGTATCATGTATAGACTTAGAGCCCCGAGGATAGGATGTCTGTGACACACCAGTAGTCACCTCGAGCATCTCTTTTTGGGTTAGCCATGCGATTTGTATTCAGAAATGTCAACAGGACCTTGGAAGAACGGTATTGCTCTGGAAGGTCTTGGTACCCTAAACCGTAATCCTGGGTTGCTGTTGCGGAACTTAATCTGAAGTACTATATTGGGGGAAGCCCATTACTTACTATATATGCCCATTTTTGTGACTTAATTTAAATTCCTTAACAGCAACCCAGAATCCCTTGCCATAGACGCTAAACCAGAAACGGCTTTCTGTAAAGTCGGGTAGCTAGGGGTGCTTGGCTGGATCTTTGCTCTGGGCATGTCGTCGAAGAGTTGCAGCGCCAGGAGCCAGCGGCTTCCACGGTCGCAGGCACTGATCGTGGCATTGTAGCCTCGCTTGAGCGCTTTAGGGTTTGGGGTTTGGGATTTTTGGGGGAGGGGGTGCTGCTGTTTTAGAGGTCCCTAGGTTCTTCAAGGGGTTTAGTATATGGAATCTACATCGGCGTCCTTTGTTAATGGGAAAACCTTTTGGAATTCAGAGGGGTGAAATGATGTTTTGCTACAGTATGCCCACAAGGTCTAGATAAGGAGTCCGTCCAGGCAAGTGCCCAATGGAACCCTATGCAGCTATATGGACCAACAACCATTTTTTTCGGCTGCATCTAGTGCCCAAAGGTGAGCTAGGCAAAGCCAACAGGCAGAAGGGGATCTCTCTTTCTGTCTGTCTGTCTGTCTCTCTCTCTCTCTCTCTCTCTCTCTCTCTCTCTCTCTAGAGTTTACATGGTTGCCTGTAGAATGTGTCGGAAACATATGAGCTGAAGACGCTTCTGTCTTAATCAAGCCTGGAACAAGCAAAACTACTTCAGGGCATATCACATCTATAGTCCTTTGGCGCTTCTGTCCCAACCCCTCTGTGAGCGCTGCAATTGCAGCTACCCAAGGCTGCTGGACCCTTGCAAAAACCGAACTGCCGCACGGCATTTGTGATTTGGCCCGAGTCGTCCCAAAAAGAAACTGCAATGTGTCTAGATGCAGGGTCGTGCTGGCAGATCATGGCTTTGCCTGTGCCCTAAGGGTCCAATGACCCAAACAGTAGGGTTTTAGGCCCCAAACACTACGATGCCAATGGTATTTGGGCCCTAAAACCTTATTATTTCCCATATACCCCTATATACTCCCAATATATCCCTATTTATCCCTATATATCCTTTGTAACCCCTTTAACGGAACCCTATTATTTGGGTCCTTGGACCCTTAGGGGAAGGGATTTGTTTTGGCCACCCTACTTCGGCCATCTCATTGGATGCCCAAAAACGCCAGTCTAAGTCGTTGACATCTTGCTTCTGAAGCTCGCTAGCCATGGGTGAATTGTTTAGGGCTATAATATACCATAATATACGAAATATACTAGAAGAATAGTAAAAAATAGTATTGTAATAGTAGTACAGTAATAATATCATAATAGTAATATCAGTGCAATACGAATCCGCAAATGCAGACAAAGAAAAGGTAACTGGTGGCTTGCGCAGGCATCCTCATTCCTTCTCTGGACTGGGGGCACAGGCAAAAAGGACCTTACACCCTTAGGCTATAGAGAATTCTCTACAACACTGTCTTTGACCTAGCGGTGCTTAATATGGTATAAGGGAATATCATCCCTCTATAATCCCCGTATAGTCCCTATGTAATCCTCATATAATCCCTACATAATCCCTACACTCATACTTTTCCTTCTTCCCTACTGAAGACTGGTAAGTTGACCTCCAACCTGATCTGACAGTCTTCATTGGGGGTTTAGGATTTAGGGGTCTGGGGGTTTAGGGGTTCAGGGGTTTAGGATTTCAGGATGTAGGGTTCAGGGGTTTACGGTTATTCTGAAGCCCAGCCTTCCAACCACGCTCACGACACTTAAAAGGTGTAGGAGTACGGGCTCCAGCAGTTGCTCAAAACTTCCAAGTACCTGTATGATTCATACTTTGGCGAAGATGGCTTCCGACATCGTTTCTTGGAGGGACAAGCGTACACGATTTGGGAGGCTTTCAGAAATTAGGAATCCCTTTGGGAGGGGTCCCTGGAATGAGGATTGTAGTATTTTAAACTTTGTATTAGGGCCCCGCCATTTAGGAAAACTCCCATTTGGGTACTTGGACCCTGAACCTGGACATTTGAGGTTGTAGGGAAACCCTCCCGTAACCACCGGAACCAAGCATTCAGGCAGCTGATGACATTGGGGCTCACGGTAGAGGCCGGCATGGATGCGAACAAATGCAAAGCCAGCTGCCTCAGTTAGTCCTCTAAAGTGTTAACCATAAAAATGAGTACTCGTAGGAGGTTGATGGGTAGAAAATAGACCCATAACCTCATACCAGTGTAGCGATAGAACGGGTCCAGCGTTCTCAATGACAGCCTACACTCGCATTGAAGTTTTATTGTGATGGGGAATCACCATCCTAGATATTGGGGGGTCATGGCTACCCTAAACCCTACCTAAACCCTAAACCCTAAAGCCTGAGCCTTAGTGGGAGAGGGGAGAGAGGTCATGGTTTGGCCTCAGATTGTAAGGCCTGAACTTTTGAGCACCTAGCTCTGGGGACCCTGCTTAACTCTTGTCTGCATATCTGTATGTTCAAGGGACAAATTTGCAGTCAAATCTCATGTGAGAGAGAGGGAGAGAGAGAGGGAGAGAGAGAGAGCGAGAGAGAGAGAGAGAGAGAGATATGTGTATATATATACATACGGTATATACATATATACATATATATATATATATACGAAGCTTATAGCATGTGGAAGGTAATCCTGGCATTAAATGTCCAAGCTGCCACTGACCCGATTTCTGGCATGCGCTGATGATTGCACTGTAGCTGATAACTGTCGGCTCCAGGTGCTCATCATGCAGGCTCGCAAACAAAGACACAGCAAGCTGCCACTCGCCTGCTTTTTCCTGGGATGGGTGCTTGGGACAACCCTTATGCCCTAAACCCTAGTTGCTAAAGATAAAGATGACAAGCTGTCAGCTCTGCCAAGTTGGGCTGTCAGCAAGAAAGACTCAGCTTCTGCGCAAAAGGACTCAAAATAAGGCCTCTTACTTTCGCACCCCCCAAGTCAAGCCTAGATACACAGGCTCCAATGCTGGCACTGTAGCTAATCACATCCGGCTCAACGCGCTTGCTAGCCATCTGCTGCAGCATCTGGAACGCCATCTGCCAGTTTCCAGCTGCCTCACACGAGCTGATAGCAGCGTTGTATCCAATCACGTCAGGAGCTATCTTCATGGCAGCTGTGTTGAAGACTAACAGAGCTCGTTGCCACTGCTCGTTCTTGCCGCAAGCACTGACAAGTGCATTCCAGCTGGCAGAGTCGATGGCAAGCTTGGCACGCTGCATCTCGCCAAAGAAGTGCAACGCAAGCTGCCACTGCCCTCCCATCTCGCAGGCAGCGATGGCGGCACAATAGCTGATGGCGTCTGCTCGCGTCGCGACACTCCTCATGGATGTGAAAATGTCCACCGCCATCTGCCACTGCCCGGCCGAATTGCAAGCCCGGGCTGCCGCACTGAAGCTGATGACGTTGGGCGGGACATATCCATGCCACATGGACTCAAGCAATGAGATAGCAAGCTGCCAATGTCCCTCACCACTGCATGCACTGATGGCCACACTGTAACTAACAACATTTGGGGCAATCTTGGCACTTGGCATGCCTTCGAAGAGGGATAGAGCCAATGCCCATCTGCTGGCCTTCTCTAATGCACTCATGGTCGAGCTGTAGCTGATGACATTTGGCGCAACGGCAGCGGCTGGTAGGGTGCCAAACAAAGACAAAGCCAGTTCCCACTTCTGGCCTTTTTCGCAACAACTGATTGCAGCACCATAGCTTACGATATCTGGCACAAGCTGGGCGCTCGAAATCTCCCAGAAGTAGTTAAGCGCCAGCTGCCACTGCCTCCCGGCTACTTGGGGCTTTTCGAGGTAAGCATAAGCCAATAAGAACTGCGCTCATCCCCAGTAACAGCAACTGGAGTCCCTCGTATGGTTATAGCTGAAGAATACCATGATAAGTAGCATACAAAAGTTGGTGTTAGTTACATTGATCTTCCAGGTAGAACGAACACAAAGTATGGGCATGCCTTTGGACGGTTGGTAGAGAGTTTAGGAGGTTATCTTCAGCACAAAAAAGCGATCCTATCCTAAGGGAGCTCGGAATACATGGCGGTTGTATCAAGATTAGGCTTTGGGGTTCCGGGTTTGAGGCCAAGATCATAGGGGGTCTCCGGAAGGCTTCTACGCGGATAGTTCTGAGAACTATGGAGGTACACTTAAGGCAGACTCTACGTGAGCTCATCGCGGTGTAGATGGCGAGGTACACTTCGGGTGACCGTTACAAAAAATAACAGAAATATTATATACAAAAACTAATCTGCAGGTTTACAAATCAAGGACTATTGTAAGAAGCAAAGACCCTAAACCCTAGTATTTGGGATCTAGAAGGGGACTTCCATTTTTGGGAGGAATCATCTCGAGAGTCCATAGGAAAGGAAACAGTCATGAGTTCGTACCATCCCACCCCCAGAACTCATCTAACCTATAGGGTCCAAGTACCCAAATAAGAGGGTCTTAGGGCCCCAAAGCATAAAATCTGTATGATTTCTAGTACCTCGAAGCTCACTATTTGGATGCTTGGACCCTTAGGGTACCTGAAGGCCTCCCCTTCTCGAGGGATGTGATGGTTGCGTTGTAAAGTATGATGTCGGGCTGCAGGTGGCTATTTGGCAAGTCTTTGAACCTGAGCCATGCCAAGGTAAGTTTTACTGGCCCTTGGGGTAGCTGGGACTGAAGGAACGGAAAAGAAAATGGAAACTACTATAAGATGGTTACATAGGGACTACGACAAGGATTCATTCCTTCGCTCCTAGCTAACCAAAGGCCAGTTTATGGTGTTGATAGGGAATGGAAGGCTGGAATCTCAGGATCCCTAGACTCTATCACCATAACCAGGGTAACTTAGAATTCCCAATATATGGTCACGTTGGAACTACCCCCGCATATACACCACCATTTCGGGTGAGGTCGGGTGAGGTCGCATTAACTGTCCAGTCTACAACCCTAAAAGTCCAAGTACCTAATAATGATATATTTAACCAAAACCTATACTATAATTAGTACTACTCAAAACCCAAGTACCTAATTATTGGGTACTTGGACCCTAAACCCTAAACCCTAAATACCCCTATATATCCCCCTTTAAGGGGACCTAATTATTGGGTACATGGACCCTAAACCCTAAACCCTAAAGGATCCTTTAACTCATTCCTTCACTCCCCCCTCTCCACCGGCAAGACCGTTCCTGAATGCCTCACACAAGCTCTCAAGAACCAAACCTTCCTCCGACAAGGGTTAAGTCAAGGGTTTAGGGTTTAAGGCAAGTAGCAAAGACATGGCTGATTCCCAGAGCTTTCCCGCAGCACAAGCGCTAATTCCTGCATCCAGCTTCAGCAGTCTTTGCGATCAAAACCAGGTGGGTGTCTGTTCCTCAACCCTGAGGTCAGGGTTTAGGGCTTAGCTGTCCTTGAACCAAACACCCGAAAACCTATCGTATTGCATAGCTACACGGTTCAACTAGGGAATGAAGGAGAGCCTCAAGTGCTTGGGCGCGCCTCCTGTCCGCTTATTTCCTTGGAAACTATAGCCTATAGCTACGATGAGGGCTCATATTGTAGAGGAATTCTGTACGGTTCAAAATCCTGCTCTGCACATACAGGTCTATGTAAATGCACACTCTCCAAGACTTTGCTGGAGGCATAAATCATCAAAAGTCCGGTACGAGCTGTGACACTTCTAAATCTGAGCTTGAGAACGTACTTCCTACTATGAACCTCCTCTACATCCTTACAATACGTTGCGCACCCCTTCTCGTGAGAGACATCCTCTCTGCTGCCCTACAGTGCGCTGAAGAGAGCTGGGAGCTCACCTTTTATCTTGATGGCGGGCTCGTTTAAGGAGTTAATAAAACTAAGCCCAAACAGCCAATATGTGATATCATGTGGGAGTGTATAGCGGAACCCCGATTTTTGAGAACTACCCGGCTGGTTTCTAGTCTCCTGCAAGCTATCGCAGAGGGTACGAAGGTCCTGTTTCAAATTCCTTTCGACTAAGAATGGCAACATGTTGTCTCAGGGCTATGTGAGCTACTGTCACCTCTGCCTGCACAAAAAGCCGGTTCAAATTGCCAGGCTAACACCTGCGCCCTAGGGTTCAAGGGTTCAGGGTTTAAGTAGACTGCAGTGCGGCTACAGAACTAAAAGCTAACGCGGATATATAGGAGATACTAGCACATTAAGCTAACTGACAGGAAGAGGGAGATACAGGATGTACAATACCATAGTATAGTTTACCTTTATGGTAACTTAAACCAAATTTCCCTCTAGAATCCCTCGGACACAACTGTTCAAGAGCAACCCCTGTAGTTGCAACCTAAAACCCAAGCATCCGAACCCAACGCCCAGCCCAAAGGGCAGAGGCAATTCTTCAACAAAGGGAGGAAAACCTGCGGAGCAGTACCGCTGGGCTTTGACTGGTTTCAGCCCTCAGCAGCTGTCTCTTCAGGTCATGTGTAACAACAGGTTTAGGTTACCCCAATGTTCAAAATTAGGACCCTATGAGTATGGTATGACTATAACGCAGTCGTACTTTGGGGAGTTGTGATGGCGGTTACCGAAGCCCGCTTAGTAATATAGAGATCACACGACTGGGGCACCTCCTGCTAGACCTTACACCACCTGACTCTGAGCCCCCTCCCTACCCTCAACCTAGACCCGAACCCTAGACACTTTAAAAACCCTAAATTACCAACCCCAAACCCTGAACCCCAAACGCTTAACCCCTAAACCACCAATCCCAAAGCCTAAACGCTTCACCCCTACACCCGAACTCCAAAGCCTGAACGCTTATAGTCACCCTTAAGTAGATACAATATGGGGTACATGGGGAGCTTTTTATAATATACCCAAAGCCATTTTCCATGTACTTAAGGAGGGCTATAACCCTTAAACCCCCCAAACCCCGAGCCCCTGGGCTCCTGCCGTATAGTGTGCCAGGCCCAGGGCGACATTTTCTTCCCTTCGGAGAACATCAAGAACCTGCAGAGCTTGTTTAGGGTGGTTTAGGGTTTAGGGTTTAGGGGGTTGCCCTTAGCCTTTCTCCTCGAGGTTCTAGGGGTCCCTGAAACATGTATATATATATATATATGGTAACCCCCCCCGCCAGGACCAACCTTTTGCCTTTTCCCTTCATGATTCCCTACTTGTGTCATATATGTGATGTGTCAAAACACTGTAATTACCAGTGAATTTGGGCCTGTCGCTTAATATGGGCCACAGATATTAGTCTTAAGAAACGCAGAAAAACGGAGATCCAAAAATGGACCTTCGTCCTGGAGCGGCACTTTCACCAGTATCAGCAGCAGTGTCAAGGACATTTTTCGAAATCCATTCTATACATTACTCAGGCTGCATAATTTGTGTTTCCACGTGCTCGTCTCGTTAAGACAAATTAGCTCTGGTGATGCCCGCACTTAAGCAATCACTGCCACTAATTATTGCATCTGTCTCCACTGATTCTTAGGTGGGGATATTGCATAAGGTACTCTATTCTCTATATGATTCCCTTACCAAATAAGTTTCAATTCATTAGAGGATCCATTACAGGACACAATTAAACTGGGGAATTCTCAGACCTTGGGCTCTTTCTGATTTTCCCTACACAAATCTTTTATCTATAAGATATTGTATCGGGTACTCTCTAGGATACACAAGATATACAAGGGCTATCATATGTACGGGGCATTCTATAAAGTATTCTATAGGGTATTCTAGATGGTATTCTATAAGGTACATATAG